>NDFZ01004099.1:0-21030 GCA_002192655.3 Mamestra configurata
CTCCACCCGCCCCAGGGTGGAGGATTTCCATGAGGATTTCCCACCGAGATCAAAAAAAAAAAAGGTTACACAAAACTTAAGAACAAGGCCAAAGTCGAACTTCTAGTGTTATTTTCGAGCGGGTTGAATCTAGTAACGTTTGGCAGGATCTGGGGGTAAAAAGAACAAAGTAGGGGTTGGGTCACCGTTTAAAACCCTACCAATATACAATACCCTTACATAAGGTAATGCTTAGTCTTCGAGAAATTTACAAAATATGTTTCTAACCTCAAATCAGATAAAAGCGAAAATGAAACCTTTCAGTCACAATTTATTGTCTGTGGTGTAAAATAAACTGTAAAATCGACAAAACGGAACGTAAAAAAATAAAGATGCTATTTGCGTCATGTGTCACCGTCGTCTGTTTTCAATCATTCCGTTTCTCCACGAGTTGCTTGAATGTGTTTTGTGTATTTTGTGGTATTCTTGTCGCTTCTTTCGACGACCTTGGCTTTTCCCCTGGAGTTGAAATGTTTGCCTTTACGATTGACCTACGCTATTACACTGGGATTTGCTTAGAAGAAAGTTAAGTTAAATCGTATGTGTGTACAAAAGGCAATGTTACTACTGTTACAAGCAGAACATGGATGTAGGAGCGAGCGTAGCGAGCTCGGGATTTGGGGCACCCCGACTTGGACAGGTTAGGTTAGATGAAATTCTAGGCAAATTTAAAGTGTTATGAGGATAGGTTAAAAAAAATAGTTTTTCTCAAAAACGGTGCGTTATCTTGTCATGGGAGTGCTGCCATCCCCACCCCTCCCTCCCCTCCACTCTCCCCCTTCTCCTCCTGCTAAACGATTCTAAATTTTAACCCTTTATTTTTTTATTGGTAGGTTTGTTGGGAACAAAAGAAATTAAGAATAAACGTCGGTTACATTTTCATCTAACTCACATACCCCAACAGGCTGAAAAGAGTCTACGTCTGAAGGAAAAGGGCGAAGCCGATAGTATTTTGATAAAGTTGCTGCATGAAATAGTGTACAATGCGCCCGCGTGCACAATCAAATTAGGTCCTATGCAACGAGCTAGTCTATGAACGTTGATGAACGTACACTAATCCAAAAGTTTGTAAGTTTTGCACTATCTCATTCATGCGAGCGGAGCAGCGAGCCGCCGCTCCGTCTCAATGCTAACCATAGAAATATAAAAAAAAAAACAGTTTATTATATCTATGATGCTAACGCACGACTACCGCCTGCGCCCGCACAGAGACCCGCTGAGCTATAAAATATAGGAACCCGATATTGAACATTTTCTTTGCATAATATTGATTGATTTACATTAGCTATGTGAATAAAATTTCCATTATGGGCCGTTGATTTGGAAGTTCATTTTTTTTTGTAGATAGTTCTCATAAATAGAAAGCTTTTAACAAATTTTGAATTTGCGCAAATTCACGGTAACGAGATATAATTTTTTTAAATTTTCCGTACAAAATGGAAAATAGTACGCCATTTGCAAATTCTAAAATTGAATAAATTGTCATGGTAGACGTCAAAGTTTACATTTCACGTTCCGTTAACGGTAGAGGTGTATTTTATTCAATTTTATGTCATATTTTTTACTTAAATATAATTTTTATTTTCACAGATTTACGTATAAAATTTGGTGTGTAATTAATGTACACAGTAACCATGCAATTACATTGACTTTTTTTACACAAAATATCGTTTTTTTGTTAACACTATGGAACGGAACGTGAAGCGACGAAAAATACCCAAAAACCGAATCGGGGCACCCCACTTTCCACGTGGTCTTATCTCTACCCCTAGAGTGTATATAAAAACCCGGAGGCGCGGAGGGAGAGCAGCCCTCGCCCGCCGTCACGAAGCGCGGGAACTGTGCGAGGCGACCAACAAGCCGAAGCTGCGGAGCCGAGCATGAGTGACCGTACTTCGGCACGCAAGGGGGGAAGGGCTGCTCTTCCCGCAGCGCCAGAGATAAGGCGGTGTCAAACTGGGAGGGAGAAGGAAGCTCTCCATAAATCGATGGACATTTATGGAAATTTTTATTGTCGTCTAAAAGCTTTAACCATGGATATCGGATATCTCCATAACCATGGGGTTCCGCTGGGGAGTGTGCAGCTTGGGAGGAGCCGCGCCGTGCCCTCATCTCTGTAGTAGGCGGTGACCTCTCGCTGCCGGCCGTAGTTCATGCTATGGTCGACGGCGAGGAGTCCTGGGACGCGGTGGTCTCCTTCTGCGAGACAGTTANCGGCATACGCTTGCAGAGTGTGCAGCTTGGGAGGAGCCGCGCCGTGCCCTCATCTCTGTTGTAGGCGGTGACCTCTCGCTGCCGGCCGTAGTCCATGCTATGGTCGGCGGTGAGGAGTCCTGGGACGCGGTGGTCTCCTTCTGCGAGACAGTTATCGCGCAGAAGGAGGCTGCGGAAAGGGAGAGGGAGATCACAACCGCTCTCCCTGCCCGCAGCAGGCGCATCGGGCGTCGGAGGAGGGCATACGCTGCCCTCTTCCGGCCCCCCTAACTGGGTCCAGGGGCGGCGGACTTGGGGATGTCCGTCGCCCCCCACTCATCCGGACCCGAGGTGGCGGCGCGTGGTGTTCCCGTGCGCCCCTCTTTGACGTAGCGAGAGGAGTCAAACACCTCACTCCCCTCGCTGACGCGAGGTGGCCCGCGGTGGCGGGCCGGCACCAGCCGGGGATTGCGGAAGTCGCAAACGTTCCCGCGATCCCCGGCGTAGATGGGAGATGGAACAACGGGGTGGTTTTAGTCAGTAAGAGTCTGACAGACCCCTCCACCCGCCCCAGGGTGGAGGATTTCCCCCCGACATCAAAAAAAAAAAAAAAAAAAGGTTACCAGGATGGTAGGGTAGTCCCCTTGGCCTCCCCCTCTGCCCGGGGGGGCGTATAGTTCATCGATTTATGCGGCGGGGATTTCCCCGCCCCATAAATCGATGGACTATAGTGAAAATTTTAACCAACAAAGTTCATATTGTAGCACACTTAACCACCAATTTTTCTATGTAAAAATATTTTTAAACTTTTAAGCCGTTTGGAAGGAGTAGGCAAAATAAGCGAAAAAAAAAGCGTGTTGTGTAATATTTTTACGGTAAAACTGTTTTGTCAAAACAAATGTTGAAAAAAACAAATGTTCATATTGTTGTTAGTACTTACATGAATCTACAATATTTTTTTTCCATACTTTAGATCCAGTCGTTAAGGCTTAGAAAGTAACCTTTTTACGGCTATAAACCGAAGGTTTCCTACTCTAGATGGTACATATCGCATATCATTTATTAAATATTTATGTTAATAGGTATTACTGCCGGAAAGTGTATCTTCCTGACTTTTTTCCGTGGTAGGTACTTGGGATCAGTGTAACTAGTTTTCTGCTTCCATTCCGTCTAGTAAGCCGCTATTGCTGACTCTTTTCTTTTTAACCCTGTCCGGTTGTCTGTTTGTTACGTTTTCATGCCTAAACGTTACAACAAATAAGTGTTAAAGTTGAAAGTTAAAGTTAATAACATCAAGACAAATAAGTGAAAATCATATTATCTAAAATGCCTAATCATCTGTGACGAGTGGACAAAAAGTGTACCTAAATTCAACTGACTTATACATACAAAGCTTATACACTCAAACAACAATAATAGGTGACGTTACACATTTCAACCATAGCAGCTTTGGATATAACATTCACAAATCGGACGCAGAGAATACTGAGAGGTAAGAAAAGAGTACCCATTACGTCGTTTGTTTACATTGGTTTTTGAATCAATTTAAATCTGCTGACAGCAGTGAACGAATTCACAGTGTTACAAGACAAATTAATGTCAAAGTTGAAATTAGAGCCATCTAGTAGGAAATTAATCAACAAAAAGTAAAATGTTACCAGAAGAAGCCTAATAAAACTGTAGGAAAGTGCCATCTAATGAGCAGAAATTAAATCAATACATTGCATGGTATATGGACTAAAAATACGACGTGTGAAGATAAGGATCAAATGGTCTGGAGGTATAAGACCCTGCCTGTGGTGCGATAAGACGAGCGTTCCGATCTCAACCAGCGCAAAACATTGTTATCACTTTTTGACACAAAATAAAGCCACAGATGAATTTTTTCGACAGTTTAAACGTAACATTTGGGCGTCCCCGGCCTCGTACACAATCGGAATCGCCAACTATCGATGACAGTGACAATGTGATTCCCAACACACTGGAGTGTACCTCCAGTAGTATGCCAGACTTGTCTGATGATGAAGACGACCAAGTCAAATCATTAAGAGAGGAGATACAAAATCTTGCAAAACAGTTAGAGAGCGCTCATAAAGAAATAGAACTATTATCGGTTGAAAATAGTTCACTTAAGCGTGAAAATGATAATTTAATAAGAAAAAATAACGTGTATAAAAAAGTAGCAACAAATAGTCCAATTAAATCAAGCCAAAATACGCCAAGAAAAAAATCCCACAGGAACTGTAAAACAAAACAGACACAAACAGATATTATCGAACGTGAAATAAATAATAAAACTATTAACACAGAAAATCAACTAAATACTACCAAAAATGAACAGGGGACAAAAACACATATTATGATTACTCCAGACAGAAAAGAAATAAATAATTCTATAGGGAAAACCAAAACCCAGACAACATTCACCACCCGCAACAACTTAAACAAAACAAGTTGTGCTTTCTGAGTTCTAATAAACAAAACAGGATCTTTAGTAGAAGAAACTTTTGAAAAACAATTTAATTTTAGTCACTATCTAACGACAGATGGAACTACTTGTGACCTCCTGCAGGGGGTAAGAACAAAGATTACGGATTACACGATGAGTGACTACTGTGTGATTTTAAATGGTGAACAAGACTTTAAAATACCTAAAAATTACTCTGAACTCATATTAGATATAAGGAAGACTCTTAGTGAAATAACTCACACTAATATTATTATCTGTCTACCCACATATAAATATAACATGAACTCAAATATGTATAATTGGCGAGTCATGAACTTTAACTCTTCTTTATGTCAAGATATCTGGACACACAACTATGCTTATGTATTAGATTCAAATGCAAATCTCGACTATGATTTTAATACATTCTTCAGGCAGTCCGGCCAACTAAATAATTTTGGGTTCCATTCCATTTTTTTTAATCTTCTAGCGTTAATTAATGACATTCAGTGCATCAACATGTATAATAATACTGTAAATACTCCCTTAATAACAGTAACGTCTCACAATCCCACGCACGTATTGGAAACAGAAAAGCAGTTTTTGTAAAGGCTTTCAGTGACGAAAAAACTGCTTTTAGTGTATTACATCAAAATATAGCGGGGCTTTTAAATACGGTCGATGCACTAAATGTTTGCTTACATGAATTGTCAGAAAAGGACATTAGTGTTGATGCGCTGTGTGTTACCGAGCACTTCATGATGTCAGGCGAAAGCCATTTAAATATCCCCAATTACTCGTTACTATCATTTTTCTGTAGGAATGAAAGTAAACGAGGTGGTGGGGCTTGTATTTTGATTAGAAACGGGCATCAATGGAGAGAAGTGCCACAAATAGCTGGGGCATCTATAATAGTTGAATGTTGCGGTGTTGAGCTCATACAACACAATATGATTATTTTATGTATCTACAGAGTACCGAAACGAAATAAACTAAATGTTTTCTTTGAAACAATAGAAAAAATATTACAACACATATATGTAAAAAAAGTATGAGCATATTATAATGGCGGGAGATTTTAACATTGATATAATGAAGAAAAATAATGTTGTGTTGGATTTCGAATGTCTGTTACTAAATTTCAATCTTAAGTTGGCTTTAAAGCAACCTACCAGAATTCAAAGCCTAACTTGCATTGACAATTTCGCACATAATTTTAAAGCCAAATGTAAAACGGACGTTATTGAATTTGCGCTATCGGACCACACAGCGCAGATACTAAAATGCCCAGTGAGAAAAACTTGTAGGTTAAAATACTGGCGCAAAAAACGACGGGACTTTAGCGTAGAGAATATGGGTAAGTTTAGGGACTGCGTAAAACATTTGACTTTTTCTGAAATATATGAAACTGACGATCCAAATATCGCTTTTGACAAATTTACTGACGACTTTAAACTATTTTATGACCTTTGTTTTCCATATAAGCTGACAACGATAAATGTAATTAAGAAATTTCAACAAAGGTTGTAAAGTATGTTTCTGAAACCATTTGTACCCACTTAAGCTACCTAATAAATCTGTGCATCAGCTCAGGTGTATATCTGGATGCTCTAAAAGTTACAAGAGTGAAACCACTATTTAAAAAAAACAATAAGGAACACAACAAAAGCAACCGACTTCAAAACAGCTCTTTCAGCCTACTACGCATACGCATATTCGTGGCTAAACTATGGAATTATATTGTGGGGAAATAGTGTAGATATAGAGCGACTATTTATTTTACAAAAAAAATGCGTTCGAATCCTAGTAAATATAGAACGTACGGAAAGTTGCAAACAATACTTTATAGAACATAAAATTCTTACGCTAACAGGTATTTATATCCTAGAAGCTAGTAAATTTGTGAGAAAATACCCATCGCTCTTTCCGCTAGCAAAACAGCAACGCCCACAGTAACGCAGTCTTAGAAATCGATATCTAAACGAATTAGCGGTACCAACTTCAAGACTAGCTATGTTTCGTTCTGGGCCTCTGGCCATGTGCGTTAAAATCTATAATAAACTCCCGAATTCAGTTAAGGATACAGAGTACGACAACAAATTCAAAAATGACCTACAAAACTACTTAAACTTAAAATCATATTATAGCCTAAAAGAATTTTTAACTGAGAAATAAATAAATTAATATCGACTTGAACACATTACATATACATAACTAGGTACTCTATAAGACATCAGTCCGCTACTGCCTTACTCCTGTATTTTTAGTAATTACTTTCTATTTCTTTTTTATTTTATCTGAAATGTGACATATTATATGTAAAACTAATCTATTGACATTAAATTAACTGAGATAATAAAGACATTTTAGAATCTCTATTGTAGTATGAGATTGTAATATATCAACAAATTATGTGAATATGGAATAATGATAGCATGTTAAATTAATTAAAACCTGTCGCCTATACATTGCTGTGCCCTAGCAGGGTTCATTGTTTGAAACTATCATAATGTAACAACCTGTAAACAACAAGGAATGCAATAAATGAATATGAATATGAACATGGCTAACTATAGACCAATTGCCTTAATTCCTATAATGTCCAAAATTTTTGAAAAATGTATGACTTTTTATATACCGTTATGATGAATATGGACAGGAGAATCCCGGTGTGTGCTATATACTGCGACATGACGCAAGCGTTTGACTATGTTGACCATAGCATTCTGCTACAAAAACTAGAAGCTTACGGCATAAGGGGAAACATACTAAATCTTATTCAGTCATACCTTACTAATAGAAGACAATACACAGAAAATGAGAGAATTAATGTTAAGACAAAGAAAGAGGAAATTTATGTATCAAGCGAACGCACACCTACATACATACGGTGTTCCTCAAGGCAGCGTACTCGGATCTTTATTATTCATACTATACGTAAATGACCTGCCTAAGTCTATTGACTACCCCATGACTCTCTTTGCCGACGACAGCACTATGACTATAGCATGTAAAAATAAAGACAAATATGAAAGTGACATAAATGAATCTTTGACATCGATAATATCATGGTTTAACAGGAACAACCTCAAAATAAATCTGGATAAGACAACTATTATGCATTTTAGGCAACGGACCCAGGCTGTGATTGATATTAAAGCAATTTACAAGGACACGGTACTTAATAAAGTCGACGCCACGAAATTTCTAGGAATTATTATTGACTCTAAATTGAACTGGAAGGCACACATCGAATACCTAAGTAAACGGCTGAGCTCATCTGCGTACGCCTTATATAAACTGGCTTCGGAGCTAAACTCAGATGCCTTAGTAACAGCGTATCATGGTCTAGTAGCATCGTTATTGCGCTACGGTGTTATATTTTGGGGTAATTCAACGGACAAAGCAATAGCGTTTAAGGCCCAAAAGAGATGCATTCGTGCTATGTTCAATTTGAAGCCGACCGACAGCTGTATGCCATTATTTAAAAAACACAAATTATTAACTCTGCCATCTCTGTATATTTTTGAAACTGCGACATTTGTCAGGGTAAATCAATTTCTATTTCCACGACTAGCTGATACCTTCCCCCGTAACAGACGTGACAATAGTCAATTGTGTTCGCATACGTCAAAGACTGCGTTAATGGGAAAAAGCGTTTTCTGTATAGCTCCTAAAATTTATAATAAAATACACACAGTCATTTAAAGCATTGCCGGTAAATTTGTTTAAAAAAAAGATTCGAGATTTATTAACAGACAAGTGTTATTATAATGTAAATGACTTTTTGAATGACACTATTTGATGTTTTTATTTTATGAATTCTTAGTTTTTGTGACATTTTATAATGAATTTATTTGACTGACATATCAATGTTGACACTGACATTGACATACTTGGATTGAAGTGCCTTTAGTTTTTAAGATTTAATTTGTAATTTAGTTTTTATATTTTTTGTATATTTTATCAAATTTGTACGCCTTGTGGGTGAAACATGTACGTACGAAAGATTAATATTGTGACATCCTGCATGCAAATTTGCATGTATACGCGTGTTTTGACAAATAAAATTATCTTTATCTTTATCTTTAAACCGCTGAACTAGTTTAATTTTGATGAGGTCTGATATACCTACCAGAACATACATTGGGCCTTGGAGAAGAACACAGGATATCGATTCCAGGACATAGTCTTATCCCGGGAGTGCATTCCCTTACGATAATTGCCCTAAGGACATTCTTGCGGGTGAAGCCACTAAAAGATGCTAGTATTATAAATACATTTTTATTAAGGCGTTTTAATATTTTTATAATATTAAAACGTCAGAAGTTATAAAGCGACAACGTGTTCCGGCACTGGGTGGCAGCACGATTAGGATAGTAGATAACTACTGGCAGCGGTAGGAAGCAAGTCCACAGCGGTCAACTTCCTACAACTATGACCTAATTGGCCAGCATCGAGCATGCCAATATCGGCTTACATAAAATAACACGTTATATTACAAATTAAATTCTTGTGCCAACGTCGATGGACCAATGTTTGTGTTTTGACTTATGAATTTGCTAAATCATAAACAGACCCAAGGTTGATATTAATATTTAAATTAATGTTATTGAGTAATAAAATTAATGTTCAGTTTCAGAAGTGCGTCATATTTTAAGGGTGACGTTCTGTATCTGATATACAGAAAAGAAACAAATCGACCAAAAAGTTATCAAAAAAACCTTTTTCAAGTAGTTTCGTGCAAATGGTGGATTTATTTTAGTTCGATTACAGGGTTGATGCCACCGACTACATCATTTGTTTGTGTTTGGCATTTTTGATTTACTGTTTACAGAATGTCACCCTTCGATATGACCACGCCCTTCTGAAAGATCTTGTATTTTTGTAAAGGTAATCTCTGGATCCTATTATGATAGAAGGCACCAATCTGCCTAGGCTTTTCCAGACTTATGTTGAAGTCAGCTTCCAGACTATCCACAAACAGCTGATCACAAGTATTTGACACGTACTTAGTGACTGACATCGACTAATTCTGACTATCCGTATCTACTGCAAAGTTCTAGAGGTACAAATGACAACAGGGACCAACGACTAACGAGGAACGGAGGAGTCCTGATATGTAATGGTTGGTCACCCATCTAATGAACGACCACAGCAAGTGTTGCTTTTTACATCTTTGAAGGCGACCGGAGCAAGCCCGACCCATGCAGATATATTACTTAGACATGACGAGGTCGTCTACACTATCAGGTACTGCCTGATTTTTCTATCACAGTTATTTTTTTAAATGCATTTTGACCAGGGACCGTACAAACCCGGTTAAGAGTTAAGCCTTTCGAAGGGGTAAGCCATTTATGAAATACCTTTATCATGATGTAACTCCTTGAAACCCATACAAGGAGATATACATCATGATAAATGTAACCTCATAAACGACTTACCTCTTCCAACCGATACTGCGCTTGAAACCCAGTGAAAGGATTCCCACATCCATTTGGATATCCCATTGAATGGGTTCTATACTTGAAACCAAGTGAAAGGGTTTCACTATCATTATGAAAACCCATTGAATGGGTTTTAATCTTGAAACCCAGTGAAAGGGTTAACGAAAACCTTTATACCCATTCCCATATGGAAACCCGAACAAAACCCTTATTAATATAAGGGTTTTGTTAGGGTGTCCCCCCGAACCCGAACAATACCCTGATATTAATAAGGGTTTTGTGTGTAAATGGACTGAACAGCTGGTTATTATTTTATTTTTACCATTCGATTATTGTATAAATCGCCTCTTTGCCTGATACCTAATGCATTCCTATGTCTATGAGTAGGACCATCAGGTGCATGTAACTGACAGCTCATTTTAGCGCCAAACATTGTTCAAGCCGAACGACTTACAAGAATGTAAGTCGTTATGAGGCATTGTATATGTATAATGCCATAAAAGGTCCCATTTTAGAAGCCATTTTGAAGAAGAGTCCCTCAATCACGTTGTTATTCAAAGTCGAGAGTCAATATTTCATGTCATTAGAAGCAAAGCTTTGCTTGGACAAAGTGTTAATCGCGGACCAAAGGAAGAGGCTCTCCATACAGGCACCCTCAGTACAGCACCTATATGATCGACGACACCACTCTCAGTTGCTTCTTAAAAACTTCGGCTTAATTTCTTAATTATTATGCAGACAGTGTAATTTTAGACGCAACTTTTTCAATGAATAATAACAAATATGTCATACATTATAAATTTTGACTTTTGACTTCATGATCCCCTTCGTGCGACGCAGGTCCTCTCGAGGCATGGCTGCTTCGGGAGGTTCCTGTGTCGCATAGGAAGGGAACCGGACGCTCGATGTCACCACTGCGTCGACTGTCGGGAGGACACGGCGCGGCATACGCTGGCAGAGTGTGCCGCTTGGGAGGAGCCGCGCCGTGCCCTCATCTCTGTGGTAGGCGGTGACCTCTCGCTGCCGGCCGTAGTTCATGCTATGGTCGGCGGTGAGGAGTCCTGGGACGCGGTGGTCTCCTTCTGCGAGACAGTTATCGCGCAAAAGGAGGCTGCGGAAAGGGAGAGGGAAATCTCAACCGCTCTTCCAGCCCGCAGCAGGCGCATCGGGCGTCGGAGGAGCTGCCCTCTTCCGGCCCCCCTAACTGGGTCCAGGGGCGGCGGACTTGTGGATGTCCGTCGCCCCCCATTCATCCGGACCCGAGGTGGCGGCGCGTGGTGTTCCCGTGCGCCCCTCTTTGACGTAGCGAGGGGAGTTAAACACCTCACTCCCCTCGCCGACGCGAGGTGGCCCGCAGNAGTCCTGGGACGCGGTGGTCTCCTTCTGCGAGACAGTTATCGCGCAGAAGGAGGCTGCGGAAAGGGAGAGGGAGATCACAACCGCTCTCCCTGCCCGCAGCAGGCGCATCGGGCGTCGGAGGAGGGCATACGCTGCCCTCTTCCGGCCCCCCTAACTGGGTCCAGGGGCGGCGGACTTGGGGATGTCCGTCGCCCCCCATTCATCCGGACCCGAGGTGGCGGTGCGTGGTGTTCCCGTGCGCCCCTCTTTGACGTAGCGAGGGGAGTCAAACACCTACTCCCCTTGCCGACGCGAGGTGGCCCGCAGTGCCGGGGATTGCGGAAGTCGCATACGTTCTCGCGATCCCAGGCGTAGGTGGGAGATGGAACACCGGGGTGGTTTTAGTCAGTAAGAGCCTGACAGACCCCTCCACCCGCCCCAGGGTGGAGGATTTCCATGAGGATTTCCCCCCGAGATCAAAAAAAAAAAAANCGATATCAAAAAAAAAAAAGGTTTGTGCAAGTGAGCCTTATGGAGCACAATGTGTTGTTAAAAAAACCGAGCGACATGTGCGATTCAGACTCGCGTACCGAGGGTTCCGATCGAGTCTTGATTTTTTCCGAGTTTACATTACCTACGGAAGTTTAGAAATTATGAAAGCAAAACATAACAGGTAAGATTCAAAGTCAAAGTCAAAGCATTTATTTCAGATAAACCATTAAAAGGTGCTTTTGAATTGTCAAAGTCAGGCCGTCAAAAACATGAAGCTATTTGCACATTCCTAAGCGTAGATCTCTATGGAGAAGAACGTACAAGAAACACCACGGACACCCTTTGAAACCATTTTATGTTTACAAAAATCCTGGTTAAATTAACCTTGTTGCTTCTACATATATGTGAGAACATTGGTTAAAAGACAACCAAGTAAGTTCCATTAATTATGAAAATTATTGTGTAGGTAGTCATTTTAGCCGACAACGCATGATACATGGTGGGTCATTAATTTTAATTAAAACTTCGATTAAATCAAAGGAAAGAAGGGAGATTGTTAAACTGTCGGTTGAGCACACCATTGAATTGTCCTGTGTTGAGCTTGATAAGCATGTTGTGGTATGCGTCTATAGACCTCCGAGTTACCAGAATCTACCTGTGTTTGATACTGTAATGGAAGTGTTAAAAAAAGTAAGTACTAGTAGTAAATCAATAATTATTTGTAGCGACTTTAATATTAACTTATTAGAAACAAACTCGAATAGTATCAGGTTGTTGAGTCTTTTTAATTCATTTAATTTGTCAAATGTTTTTATTGAACCAACCCGTGTGACAGCTTCTACTTCAACTTGTATAGACAATATATTTTGTAATTGTGATTACTTACATAAAGAAATTGTAAATAAGTTACCATCTGATCACAGCGGTCAAACAATAACGTTTTGCACTTACATTCCTTTACAAAAAATTCTAATAAAATTTAGACCGATTACAGATAAAAATTTGGAGAAACTTAACTATACTTTGGCTAGTAAACTAGGTGCTCATAGTTTTAATAACATAGACGACCCTAATGAGTTCTATGCCGAGTTTTTTTCTATATTAAACACGCAATTTAATGACACTTTTCCTTTAAGGTCTAAAAGTATTTACACTAAGTTCTTATTTAGCGATTGGGCAACTCCAGGCATTCGTATAAGCAGGGAAAAGCTATATGAACTGTATGGCTTAAAGCAGCATATGAATAATATAAGTTTTCATAAGTATGTTGCAAAATATTCAAAAACATATAAAAGTGTATGCAAAACAGCAAAAGCTCTGCATATTAGCAATAAAATAAAATCAGCAGACGACAAAATAAAAACTACTTGGAAAATAATAAATAACGAAACAGGTAGGAAGAAACAGCGTGAAACTAAATTTAATTTAAATACTGTACATGGCCAAATAAACTCGGACGCAGAGGTAGCTCAGGAATTTGATAACTTCTTTGCCAATATTCCTCTTAAAACTACAGAAGCTCTCAACTCGTCATCCACGCTCGCTGCTGACTTACTTAGAAAGAATGTAAAGGTATGCCCATCGGAGTTTAAGTTTCAACATACAAACCCCCAGGCCATTATAAAAGCTTTTAAAGATCTTAAAATTAAATCAACAGAAGATCTTTGGGGAATATCTGTAAAAGTTTGTAGATCTATCATTGAAACTATTGCCCCCTACTTAGCTGTCATATTTAACACTAGTGTAGACAAGGGAGTATTTCCGGATCTCATGAAACACAGTAAAGTCGTTCCATTGTTCAAATCGGGTGATTCTCAAGAACCCAACAATTATCGGCCGGTGTCAATTCTGCCAGTTCTCAGTAAAGTGTTTGAAAAGTTAATGCTTAGTCAGATGTTACGTCACTTTAATAAAAATTCCATCTTTCATGAACACCAGTACGGTTTCACCAAAGGGCGTTGTACAACTGACGCCGGTGTCACCCTAATAAAGAACATTTTTAACGCCTGGGAAGAGTCGCAAGATGCCATTGGAATATTCTGCGACCTCTCGAAAGCGTTCGACTGCGTTAACCATGAGACGCTTTTGTTGAAACTTGAGCACTATGGGATTAGGAATAGAGCCCTTGGTTTACTTAGTTCATACTTGATGGGCAGACAGGTTAAAGTTCAGATAAACGGTGTAAACTCAATAGGGTCGGAAACGACAATGGGCGTTCCTCAGGGTTCAATATTGGGTCCATTCCTTTTTTTAGTTTACATAAATGATTTGCCCCAATTACTTAAAAATCAACCAAAGATGGTGTTATTTGCGGATGACACATCATTAATATTTAAAATAGACCGACGTTCACAAAATCTTGACGACGTCAATAGCTCTATTCATCAGGTCCAAAATTGGTTTACGGCAAACAACTTGGTTTTAAATAAAAAAAAAACTAAATGTATTAGATTTTCTTTACCAAATGTTAAAAGTAGCGAATGTGACATCATATTGAATGGAGAAAAACTGGAGTTCATTAATCAGACGGTTTTCCTAGGTATCACATTGGACGAGAAATTACAATGGGGGCCTCATATAACATCTCTTGCGGGTCGTCTAAGCTCAGCCGCGTATGCTGTTAGAAAGATAAGACAGTTAACAGACGTAGAAACCGCACGTTTGGTCTACTTTAGTTACTTTCACAGCATTATGTCGTACGGTATTTTGCTGTGGGGTCGGGCTGCTGACATTGAATCCATATTTATTTTACAAAAGAGAGCTGTCAGAGCCCTTTATAATCTGCGTCGCCGTGATTCTCTTAGGGAACTTTTTAAAAAGATTAATATTATGACAGTCCCTTGCCAATTCATTTATGAAAATATTATGTATGTGCGGAAAAATCGTCATCTTTTTAGTAAAATTAGTGATAGACATAATTTTAATACTAGAAATAAAGACAAATTAGATCAACCATTTTTTAGATTAGCTAAAGTCCACAGTTCTTTCATGGGGTATTGTGTTAAATGTTACAATAAGATACCTTCTGACATATTAAAACAAAATGAAGGAAAATTTAAAACTTATGTTAAAAGTACACTTTGTAAACAAGCATATTACAAATTAGAAGATTACATTCAGGATAAGAATGCTTGGAAACATGCTGGTCCTGCTCCATAGGACAATCAAGGGTGTAGACAAAATCCAACTGGTTGATCTATGTATTAACTTTATAGATATACTGTTCCTTTTTTTGTGTTTCTATTTTTCTGTTGACTCACACACTGTTTAATTAATGGTTCCAATGTTTGTAAATATGTGAGTACCATTTACCTAAATTTCTTTAGAAAATGAATAAGTTTACCTCTACTGGTGATACTTTGTTCTTATAAGTAGCATACTCTGGGTGCATCGTCCTCACATAATATTAAATTCATTTTTGTTTACCAAATTTTGTAAATCATTATTTGAAAAGAGTAACTATGGAGTTTCTTGTCCGTTCTTCTCCATAAGAATCTACCTTTCCGAATGGACAGTAGAGTCACTTTATTAATGTAATTTTATTATTTATTCTGAACTGTAAACGATGACGTTCAAAAGTGCCGTTAAATGGCCTAATTGAAATAAACGTTTTGACTTTGACTTTGACTTTGAACAATGTAAAAAATTAAAAAAAGCAATTTTCAGTATCAAATATTAATTAAAATAAGTCAGCGGCAACTAAGGGATGACCAGTCTCCACTAACGGCGCCCGTTCAAGAGCATGACGCGGGCATCAGCACTATTCAGCTCAACCATTTTGAAGGGAACTGAATGATCCGGTGCACGCGCCACCATCAGCGAGACATTGGAGTGAGCATGACATCCTCAACTGCCCCTGCTATTTCATGTCAAACAAGGAAACTCTCTGTTAACATATTGGACCATGGTCTTCACATTTACATAACTTGAAATAAAAAATGCTTCTACTTTATATAAAAACTATGAATATCAATTTGAAAAGACAGAAAAAGAAAAGTTTATTCCAAACATAATAATTATAAGATATGTGGAATAGTATTCTTATTAGACATGTAAGAGGGTGAGCATCTATTCCAAAGATAAAACTTAACTGGTGGAACCAAGCGGCTGAGGCTGTGGAGCAAAACAAACACTTTGCTGAAAACCGGCAATACGGGTCTATGATTATTGGCGTCTTTACTCTCACCGGATTTAAAAAGTGATATTACCTTACTGTATTTTATTATATCCGGAAAGACTCCTTGGTCCACACATAAATTGAATATTAAAGCCAAGTATGGTGCAATAATCTTAATTATGGACGTGCACTCTTTGATAGACATTCCCCATATTGAAGCACAAAATTAATTTTGTTGTTAAAAAAATATTCTCCCATACATCAATGTACGTCACGGTAATTCATCAACCGAAAATATAAGTTTGTAATCATAAAAACATATTTTTTGTGTTATATAACTATAAATTCCCAATTTTCAGACTTTTTCCTGTACTTGTACTCTTAGAGCTATCTTCTTGCCAAGTTTCATGAATCTAGGTAAACGAGAAGTACCCTATTCATTTTGATTCCTTTGAGTAGTCGAAATATACGTATTTCGCGGCATAAACGGCCATATCTGTTTTTCCGTGGACTTAGAAGTTTTAATATAGTTTTAGTATATTATATAGTTTTAATTTCAACTCGATACCTCCACGCGTTCCCGAGATAAAAGGTCATGACAGACAGACAGACAGACTGACAACAAAATGATCCTATAAGGGTTCCAGTTTTTTCTTTTGAGGTACGGAACCCTAAAAAACGACAGAAGCATGAGATTTTTAGTAGGCTGCACATATAGAAAAACTTTAAAAAATTCTGCCTGTCTAGCCTTTTCCGAAATATGTTGAGGTCGGCTTCCAACCAAATCGGATGCAGCCGAAAATTACCAGTATTTTACATGGATCTCACCTATTCCGTTACTTACTAATCAACAGCCCGTCAACAACCATGGACCAGTTCTGTAGCCCTTTAGACACAACAAACCGCCCGGACGAAGGATCCTACCTTTATAATTAAAGATGAAAAACTTAGCTAAACTATTCCCCATACCTCTAAATTAAATAGATTTAGGAAATGCTGACTGCTGGACTTCAATGTTACATTTACTTTCAGTTACATTTCAGTTTGGGTTACGTTCAAAACAATAGAGCTACGGATTGATTTGAAGCTCAATACAACCTTTCAAAGCAAAACACAAACCTGTTCAATACCTTTGCTTATCTTTACTCGAATATTAGTTAGGTAAATCTGTCCGGAGTGTGCCTGACCTTAGCTTATGCACGCGGAAGTGTGCGGAAGACCGACTCCGGCCGCCAACAGATTAAGTGCCAACTGCCAGTCCTTTCAACGGCTGTTATCTAAGTTGGCTACTCGGACTGGCTTGAACATTTTTCACTATATTTCAAACACTCAGCCTAGAACATCTACACAAATACCTAAAAAAAATTGAAGTCGACGATTCTAACACGATGGATATTTAGCAGCTAA
Organism: Mamestra configurata; assembly: GCA_002192655.3. Lineage (NCBI taxonomy): Eukaryota > Metazoa > Arthropoda > Insecta > Lepidoptera > Noctuidae > Mamestra > Mamestra configurata. Next base: position 17,483 of record NDFZ01004099.1, read on the forward strand.
CTAAAATCCACCATGCATCTTTCTGCTTTCTATCATCAGGCTCTTGTTACCAACTACAGTAAACCGAGGGATGAGGCTCGACTTGTATGGTCGCTGTTGAACACGTTTAGCAGGCGGCTGCGGTGTATAATTTGATTTAGTTGTGACCAAGTCATAATTTTAGATACATTTCGTGCAGTTTTGGAACTCCGGAATGCTGTACCTAATATCCTCGAAATTCTCCAATATGCTGAGTTCCTTCGGAATGCTGGGTATTTTTAAAATACTGGGTACCTTGGGAACGCTGTGTATATTCGCAAGTAGAATCTAAATTTGTGAGCTAAGGACTATCATTATCTTTGTTAAAAAAATCGAGATTTTTCTCAAATTTTATAGGTCGCTTTTTTTTGGCAGCGTCTCTCTCTGCTTTTGTTCTCACTATTTTTTTGGGCTTTCCTATAATTTTATTGTTGCGAAGGGAACTTCAGGTCTTCTGGCATTCTTCAGCTTTAATATAAAAGTAGTATAAGGTCTGTATTATAAGTCATCCCTTATAAGACATTCATATAATGCATAAAACATTGTGGAGAAAACCTCGGAACCTAATTACTGTGAACGTATGATTATAAAATGTGTTAGATTACATTATTAATAAGGTATACAACAAAGTTTTATAATTGAAATTCATTGCTTTTAATTTAAAAATTAAATAAAAAGAACACAGTAGCATACATATAATCTGATACATTACAGCCATAATGGAATAGTAGTTTTGTGCAAAAAAACATTTTAATTTTATGAATATGATAGTAACTCCGTCTGTCTGTTTGTTACCTCTTCAAGTCACAACGGCTGAACTGATTTGGATCAAATTTGGCCCTAGGGAAGAGCTTGGAATTGAGCTCATGATGCTTTTTAGCTTGTGAGTATGTTCCCTTGGAATAATTTTCAGCTTTAATACAGACTCAAATCGCTATAACAACTTTACCGATGAAGATGAAATTTGGCGCGTAGGTGTAGTGTAGGTACTAGTTGGTAGATTATGAGTAGGAGACGTCAGCTAAAAAAGTATTTCAGGAAACTCTCCCGTAAAGGGGGCAAACTCGTGGGTGGAAGTTTATATGAAAAATGTTATTCCTTGGGCCAATAAACATCAAACTAGGAACGAATACTCCCACAAGAAGTCCCTATGACACGGTTCATCCTCAGTCGTCGTAAACTGCTTATGTACGTTTTTCCCAATATTTCAAAACTGGGACATAATTGATTGTAGTTTCCATGACATGAAATAAGAACTTAAAAGCTCTCTCAGAAAACATTACTCTCATTACTGTTCGGTACTTGGTTTATCTTAACTCGTCAAGAATGTGTATTTACGTTAACCCTAATATTTCAAAACAGGGACACAATTGACCTCAGCACTTTATAATCTGCGTCGCCGTGATTCTCTTATGGAACTTTTTAAAAAGATTAATATTATGACAGTCCCTTGCCAATTCATTTATGAAAATATTATGTATGTGCGGAAAAATCGACATCTTTTTAGTAAAATTAGTGATAGACATAATTTTAATACTAGAAATAAAGACAAATTAGATCAACCATTTTTTAGATTAGCTAAAGTCCACACTACTTTCATGGGGTATTGTGTTAAATGTTACAATAAGATACCTTCTGACATATTAGTACTAAATGAAGGAAAATTTAAAACTTATGTTAAAAGTACACTTTGTAAACAAGCATATTACAAATTAGAAGATTACATTCAGGATAAGAATGCTTGGACACATGCTGGTCCTGCTCCATAGGACAATCAAGGATGTAGGCAAAATCCAACTGGTTGATTTATGTATTAACTTTATAGATATACTGTTTCTTTTTTTTGTGTTTCTATTTTTCTGTTGACTCACACACTGTTTAATTAATGGTTCCAATGTTTGTAAATATGTGAGTACCATTTACCTAAATTTCTTTAGAAAATGAATAAGTTTACTTCTGCTAGTGATACTTTGTTCTTATAAGTAGCATACTCTGGGTACATCGTTCTCACATAATATTAAATTAATTTTTGTATACCAAATTTTGTAAAATCATTATTTGAAAAGAGTAACTATGGAGTTTCTTGTCCGTTCTTTTCCATAAGAATCTACCTTTCCGAATGGAAAGTAGAGTCACTTTATTAATGTAATATTATTATTTTTACTGAACTGTAAACGATGACGTTCAAAAGTGCCGTTTAATGGCCTAATTGAAATAAACGTTTTGACTTTGACTTTTCAGAAAATATAAAACTCATTGCTGTTGGATACATAAATTACCATTTTTTCTCATCTTCGTTTAGTAAAATTAATAAAAAAAAGAAGCAACAAAAGAAAATGGTAAACATTTTGAAATTTTGTCTTTAAAACATAATTCAGAAGGTTTTACATTGAGACATTCACAGCAATAGGATTCAAAGGTCAAACTCCCCAGGCACTCGACTAACACTGTTCCTGGTTGTTTTTTTGCACTCAATCTAAATATAGTATTAATAACATTGACCGCCTTTAATAAAATGCAGTTACATACCCACATTGTACAAAATAATTGTTTTACGGAAAGTCATATTAAAATAATTTAAATCATTCTTGAGCCTTAACTATGTATATCTCTTAGACCAAAACCGCTCTTGGACCTGGAGCTTAGTGAGCTAAACGCGTTGACCAGCTAGGCTCTAAGTGCTAAGCAAGCACCAGGTCAGCGCGCTTGCGGCTTAAGTAATCGACTATAGGTAGATAATAATTGTATTTTTTTTGTATTACTCCATTTATTTATTTACTACGCTTATTTATTACGCTTCTTTTAAGACTTTAACTTTTAGCTTTTACGTACTGGATGGGATTTACCAACATGCGCAAAATTGTCAACGAAAAAGCACTTCAAGATTCGGGCTCCCAAAAACAGTGGAAGTTGGCATAACAACTACAAGAAGTACTTTAGCGTCGTTTTACAAACCGTAGTGGACGCAACATTCGATCCGATTCCGATCTGGTTTGTAAGGAGATGCTGGAGTCTCTGAACGGGGACCCGTGGGGACGCCCTTACAAAATGGTGCGGGATAAACTCCGCACCTGGGCCCCCCCGTTGACGAAGAGTCTCCGGCCCCAGCTAGTGGAGGACGTGGTGAGCGCTCTGTTCCCGTCGCGAGGGGAGCATACTCCCCCACCTATGGCTCCGCCACCTGCGGTGCCCGATGCGGACCACACCGACGACGGTGACGACGATGACAACGCTTCGGAGTGACTGAGGTAGACCTGAGAGTGGCGGTAAACAGGCTGAAGGCCAAAAATACCGACCCAGGACCCGACGGCTTACCTGGGAAAGCCTGACCTTGGAGGCTCTCGGGCCTCGACTAAGGGGTTCTTAAGCTCATGCTTGGAGAGAGGCCAGTTCCCACTTCGTTGGAAGACGGAGAAACTGGTCCTCATTAAGAAGCCTGGGCGCCCTGCGGACTCTCCGTCCGCTTACCGGCCCATCGTGCTGCTCGACGAGGTGGGCAAGCTCTTTGAAAGAGTAATTGCAAACCGCCT
>NDFZ01004099.1:25988-44903 GCA_002192655.3 Mamestra configurata
CGGTGTCCCGGGGCAGGGTCGTCTTGGCGGTGTCTCTTGACATCGCCAATGCCTTTAACTCCCTGCCCTGGAGTTGCATTGGGGAGGCACTCCGGTATCACCGGATGCCAACCTACCTCCGTCGCTTGGTCGAGGCCTATTTGACGGACAGGGCCGTCATCTACCCCGGTCACCGGGGCGAGTGGAACCGGCGAGAGATGTCGTGTGGTGTTCCACAGGGTTCGGTTCTGGGGCCGCTCCTGTGGGACATTGGCTACGACTGGGTGCTGCGTGCTGACCTCCCTAGCGGCGTCAGCGTGATCTGTTACACTGAAGATACGCTTGTTCTGGCATGGGGGAGGTCGCACCAGGGGCGGCCGACTTGATGACACGCGGGGTCGAGATAGTCGTTGGAAGGATTCGGCAATATCTCGAGGTGGCCCTGCACAAGACCGATGCCATGCACTTTAATGGTTCTCGGAACAGGCCACCAGCGGGATACCAAATAACGGTAGGAGGGGTTCACATCAGCGTCGGCTCGACGACCAGGTACCTGGGGCTCGTTCTCGTGCAGCCGGTGGAACTTCGAGGAGCACTTTCGACGTTTGGCTCTCAGACTGGAGCGGGCCGGGGCTGCCTTCAAGCGGCTCCTGCCCAATCTAGGGGGTCCAAACGCCTCCTGCCGGAGGCTCTATGCGGGGATCGTGCGGTCCATGGCCCTTTATGGGGCCCCGGTGTGGGCGGTTACGTTGAAGGGGCGACCTGCCCGCCAGTTCAACGCGTCCCAAAAGGTCAGGCCCGGGGATCCCGCCCGGTCTCCGACGAGGCAGCGAGCCTCCTTGCCGGATTACCACCGCGCGTGGCACGTGGAGGCGTTTCGCCGGGGCGAAACTCCGCAGCCGCGGCAAAATGCAGCGCGGCGGACGGAGCTCCCGCAGGATACCATGACGGTATGGAGACGACGACTTACGCAAGCCAGCGTTGGGCACGCTACAATTGCGGCCGTAAGACCCCTCTTTGGGGAGTGACTGGAATAGTCCGAGTTTGGCCGCGTGTATATCTCTAGCTCTACTTACCTATGTGTGACTTTTGAAAGTAAAAATCTACCACGGTAAAATACACTCTTTTGCATTAAAAAATCGGGCACCTAAGGAAATTAACGTCAAAAAAAACGTTGATGAATTAAAATAAATAAATACTTATTTATAATGTTTTGTTAATTTATTAGCTCAGGTTATAAAATATCAAAATCTATAAGGCCTCAAATGGGTTCCACCTCTTGGCTGAAACTAAAACAAAAAGTAACTACACGCTATTAAATACATGTTACAGTGATTTCCCGAAGCATGACACACTTCGGACGTTCATAAGATATGTATATTTAGTTGTTGGGTACCTACCCCGTGACCACGTGACACTAGAATCACGGAACCCTGGAAGTGTTATTAACATACCCACAAAAAACAGTTTTGTCAAATGTCACCCGAAACAATGACGATACAAGTATAAGTGTAAGAGCGTTTGTATAAGTGTAAAGAGGTAGGTAATCAACTGATGAAGAAACAATTACTTTTACGATTTTTTTTGCAACTTTTAAATATTTTCAATATATGTACCTTCAGTATAGTACCCGAGTTCTCGAGTTACACTATCTTAAATTATATAAGGTGGGGCAAACCTAATCACCCGAAATTTAGCTGTGTTTTTTTTTTGAATAAAAATATTGGTTCTACTTGTGGACTATGTTATTTAATGAGTTAGATTTTTTCATCAAGTCGAGAAAATTTTATCGGTCAAGTTGCTGCTGTCAGAATTAATGACCATATGGGCTAGTTTTATAGCATTTTCCATTATTTGTGTCAGAACTTCCGTCGATAGGTTCTGGCGTTCCTATCGGATATTCTCTTTAAGGGCTTCAAGAATCTGAGGCTTGTTTACATAAACCCGGGAGTTCAGGTTACCCCACAAAAAAAGTGATCTGTGATGGTGAGTCAAATCGGGTGAACTGTCCGGCCAAATCGCCAAAGCGAGAGATAAGATGACGCGGAAATGCTTCTTTTTGAATATCAGTTGTGGCTCGTGCAGTGTGCGCCGCTGGTCCGTCCTGTTGGAACAACATGTTGTGTGTACAATTGAGGAAGGAAAAAGTTGTTGATCATGGCTCTGTAGCGTTTTTACCGTCCACAGTATCCGTCTGGACCGCGGCGTTCTAAAAAAAAAATGGCCTTATGACTCCTCCAGCGTAAACAGCACACTATGCAGTAACTTTGAGCGAGTTTAATGGCTCTTCATAGGTCATACGCGGATTTTGGCTGCCCCAGAAGCGATAATTTTGCTTATTCACGTAACCGGATTGATGGAAATGGGCCTCATCGCTCATGATGATTTTCGATGAAAAATCATCCTCCTCTTGGTTGAGATTCAGGATAGCTTGAGCGTAGGTTACACGTGTTTGGCGGTCAACAGCCAACAGCTGATGCACTGTCTGCACTTTGCATGACATTTTCAGGTATTTCACTAAAATTCGTTGTAGGGACCGCCTGCTCATGCCCATTTACATGGCACGTCGTCTGGTCGACATTTCGGGGTCTTCTTCGACATCTTCGACTACAGCAGCGATATTTTTAGCAAAGCGGCTGCTTCGGGGCCGGCCACACCTGGCAATATCTTGTGTTGTCCCAGTTTCTTCAAGGCGAGCGGCTAAACGCCGCAGTGTTTGTCCAGTTGGTGACGGACGGCCGGAAAAACTGCAACCAAATTCATGCTGCGCCAATAAATCTGACGAATTATTGCATACACAATTATTCCGTGTTCTTGAGAAGTATAGCATTCCATGGCTTATTGACGTATATTCTGCATCTGTTTACTTCACAAATGTCGAAACAGAATTGACATTTGCCGCGATTTGCAAAAGTTATAGCGTCTTCCAACCTGTTACAAGTATTCTAAGCTGAAACTTAAATTAACTGTCTCAATCGAATCATATCGCTAGTACATAAAATAAATCCGAACTTATGGATTTATTTTCCTTCTGCTGGAACATGCACACCCACGAGAGACAAGCAAGACAAGTGTATAACACTTGTCTTGCTTGTCTCTCGTGGGTATACAAATAACTTGGGTAGGTAAATAAAATCAAACCAAATTTAACAAATGATAACATTCGATCAAAAATATTTTTATTATAATACATTCTTACAGAACAACTGAAATATAGACCGACATTCCAGCTCTATCACACCAGTACACCCCAAATGAATTAGGTAACAGTCAAAGCGGAACACAGTACAAAGGATGCAAACAACGGGTTCTCTCTCTTCAAACTTTTTCAACACTGCATCGCATTTTATGGTAAATGCTCTTAAATATTTTACGTTATAGAATTACTGCACGAAAAAGGTTAACATTCTGCTGTGATGCATCCATTTATCAGCATACAAGGAACCTGTCGGTAAACACGGCATTGACCGTGAGCATATACTAATGTATAGGCTAATACAATATGGCGCTACTGACAAACTTATGTTCCTACCTAATTATTCAGCATGCATCTGGGAGGCTGATAAACTTTTACGAATAGCATGAATGGTTATTGAAAATACAGATACGAAAGTAGAACTAGACTGTCGCTCAGTTGTGAACAATTGCCAATACTGCCAGAAAATCTAGTTATTTCGGGTCAAATAACGAGAAAAAAAACCATGAAATAATGAAGACCTCGTCAATTGATAGCTATAAAAATTAAAGTCGGATTGGGCGATGGGCCATTTTTTTATCCATGATGAGCCCGCACATTCCTTTAAATACGAAAACTGTTAGCCATGATTGAATGTTGCCCAAATAAGCAAAAAAATATGGTAAAAACTTTCTGGTTTAAATTTTTGAAAGAACTATAATAATAAGTATATAATATTTTGAATATCAGCTGGATTGTGTTACTAACTACTTCAACGATTAATTTTTGGAAATGCTTCCGAATATGGAAGCGACGAATCGTAACACGCGCTTGTGCTGTAGCGTAGCGACTACAAGAGCAGGAATTTTTCACATAGGTAAGCATTTTGGGACCTGGCTGAAAGGAGGGAAGCGCATCTAAGATAGACTCACTCAGTTGCTGACCGGGATTCTGCATGGCTCATGCTGGCGGAAGGTCCTGCGTTGGCCTTTGAACTTTGAGTCCTAACCGACATAGTATAATAAGACATAATATCTATGCTAACAGTAGTAAGGGGTTACTGGCGAAGATCTAATTTATAATAGGATTATGACTCTCTGCACGTGTTGGTTCGTACTGTTAGTGCAGAGAGTTATTAAAGCTAAATAGTTAAATAACTGAATGAAAATGGCGGCTTTTTGTGAGATCGTAATGGCCGCCGTAAGAGATCGTGATAAGACTCGCTCGAAGGTGTCTAGCTGTCTAAGCTAGACAGCTTGACTACCTACGTTTAAAGACGAAAAAAATTTATTCCCAACAAAGAACAGAACAATTGTATACGAGTCTGACTTGCTGGTTTTTTGCCTAGCAGCTTTCAAACGGTTTAATATTTTGTGTAATGCACTTTTAAACATAGATATAATTTTTCAATCGGAAAAAAATGTCTAAGCCGTTTCGACATAAAGGACACGTAAGTTATACGTAGGTACTGTTCAAATCTACTGTTCAGTTGACAATGCATTCCAGCTCACACCTAACTACACTTAATTGGTACCGTAATAAGTTTCCTTCAAAATGCAGGAACTTATTTTTCGCTTGTTTATTTCTACAGAGGCGAACCGAGTGAAGTTCAGTCACCAACATTGAAAAAGTTGTCGGTGCGGCGAGCGAGCAACCGCAGACGTGGCTTGTATTGTAATCGAAGTGAGACATCAAATTTTGTAAAGTGATCTTTCTTTGTCCAGCCAGAGATCTTAGCTTAGTTCTTTTGCTTGGTCATTGATTTTATCTTAGTGTTCTGAGCTACTTAAATCTAGACTTATTCTTGTACGTTAAATTAGTTAAATTTGGTAAGTATTACCTAAGGGCTACGTGAATCGAACGTGTGTCTTTTGACCACTTTTGCCTAGTTAGTATTCAGTTCTCAAACCAGGCCTGAGAGATTGCTACGTTTCTACAAACAAGCGGACAAAAATAGTGTTACATGTTTGTCACTCCAATACTGCTAAGAAAAGCTAACATTTGGCCTTAGGTGATTCAGTGTCGAGGAATGAAATATTTATATGAGTAAGTCTGCCGCGATGTCAATGCCAGCTAAGCTCAAGTCAAATGTATTCTCGTATACTTCGGGCATACAGGAACAACCACAATTGAAATAAAATAACAAAACTTCACAAAAATGTCAGTTCCACGAGCGAGTGTCTGGCGGCGATATTATCGTCTTCTATGATCGTGGCCCCACACGGCGCTATTATCGCGGCGATTCGATGAGTGACATTGACGAGCAAAACATCATCTAGCGACGATTCATTCGTTCGTGGAGGTGGCGCCTACGCTCCTATACTATTTTTTGTAGGTTTGTTATGCGGTCATTCCGTCAATTATCAATTGATTTTGATGTTTTTTTTTTATTCCTGAGGTGGTCCCATTGGCACCAAGTCAAATTCTGATGATGGGATTCCAAGGAAATCGAGGGCAACCCTCGAATTTTAAAAGGCAAATAATGTTTTTCATAATCATAATGTTTTTCTAACGAAATTAAGATAATTGTGCTTGGTAATCAACATCTCATCTTGCTGATCTGATGCTGGGATCCCAGGAAAAATGTTTGTTCAGCGATATTTTCGCCAATTGTCAACCGATTTGGATAATTCTTTTTTTGTTTGGAAGAATATTTTTTCCAAACTGTGAAATGTCACTTTGGTGAAGATCTGATGAAGTACTTCTGAGGTAGGCAACGGAACTCTTTAATAAATAATAGCAAATCTCCCGGGATTGCTGAAATCGCATGTCTGTTTATTGTTTTCACCAGTTCATAACATAACATCACGCCGGTACGCTGTGAATGGGTACGCAGATGCAAACAAGTAAATCTGAATTAACATGTTTTCGGGGTTATCTATTAGGGCATAACTTTATTCTTTAAACGATCTTGATGATTCTTTTTGCGTTGCATTTAGTTATAGCTATATTGCATTTGTATTGGACGGAGAACTTCAAAGATAAACAAGTGACCTCCTCAACTTAAATCAATCAAATCTAATACCAAAGCAAAGTAGATATTTAACTATGAGTTAGTCTGGACTTGGACTGCGAAGGCACACAAATTAACTCCTTAACGGCAAATAGTGCAACCACTCATTATGGGAACGATTTCAATAAGTTGTGGGGTATCACCACTTAGAACTGGAAAATAAAAAACTTTTTTACAAATAAATACAACCAACTTCCAAATAAAAAAAACACAACAAAGTATAAAATAACTTTAAATTGTATTTTTTTGTATAAAGTTTTTGGTAATTAGGCTAGGTGTAAGTCCGCTAAACTACACATTTCTATAGCTGTACATTTCTTTCAGATAGAACACAATTACATATTTACAAAAAGCACTAGTCAATGCCAGATCATACCTACTAACAATTACTTAGCAACCTTCTGGCAACTGACATGCGCGTTGAATTTTATTTCATTAAATATTTTGAAAGTATTGGTTGAATATTTTCTATCAACGCCAGATCATTCCGTAGGCAGCTCTTGGTACCAGGACCCCGTAAGCTCCCAAAAAACATGATTCATAAACAAAAAACCTCCTTTCAATCTTTGCTCAATTGAGTTCACATAGGTTTACAGGTACATTTATGCAGAAGTCAATATGTACCTGATGTACAGAAAACTTTATACTAGCTTCTGCTAGAGGGCTATGCCCGCATGAAAGTCGGAATCTTCGAAAATAAAAAGTAGCATATATGTCCATCTCCAAGGTCTAATCTATGTCTGTACTAAATTTCATTCAAATCCATTCAGCTGTTAAGGCGTAAAGAGGTGACAGACACACAGAGTTACTTTCAATGATAATAAAAAGCTGTGTGTGTGCTGTGGTTGTGTATTTTTATTCGCTCTCGTTACATAAAAGTGAACTTTTATGTAACGAGAGCGAAAGTGAATCGTGTACAGGGAAGGTAATATTTACTAGTAATGCCAAAATGTTAATCAAGGTCACTCGGCGCAATTATTTATTTACCTACTGAAAAAAAAAACTAAACTTGCAATCCATCGGCACTGAGCAGAAAATATATGTACCTACACCTTGGAGGGCAATGGAGCTAAGCCACAATTTTTTGCGAAATGGAGTTTAGTGCATTAACGTATTGTGAAGGAGCCAAAGTTTATATTAGTCAATAAATCTAACAGAGATCATGACTGGAAGATTTTTTTTTTAAATTTGTCTATAAATTTTAGTGTAGGCAAAAGTCAAATATTATATGTGATGTTACCGGAAAATGGCAAACTCCGCAAGATTATAAAATAACTTGAGAGATTGTAAACTCTCGATAAATTGTCAACTGAAGATTTGGAATACCTTTTTACGCATCAAAATTTGATAGTCTATAATATATAAACTGGCAACCAATCAGCACCCAGAGTGCTGATTGGTTCAATTTTGTCATAACCTCGCAACGCGACTTAATTCGCTATCGTGCGAGAATCAAATACATTTTAAAATGTATAAGTACGATTAAACCATGGAAACAAGGAAACGAACTGGTGCAGTTAAAAATAAACTTTCAAAAGAATACAACAAGCTAAGGAGCAAGGATAGTGAAAATCTCCTTTATTTATGTAGCTCCAGTCAAGTGCCGGTGTCGATTATAAATGATGGTTCCGGACACATAGATTTTGCTACCAATGATCATAGTTCCGTACAATAAATGAATTCGGTCAGTGAACTTTCTAAAGAAATGATTGAAAGTACGAATGGTGAAAGTTTTGAATCAAACTAGACATCTGAAGATGAGGGAGACAATTTGAGAGATACTATAAAAAAAATTTTTTAAGCAGCCATTTTTGCCATTCAAACTGCAGACCCATGAAAAAGTGTGAAAACATACAATTAGCGTTCGCAGTACTTCAACACCCTCCTCGACACAAAAAAAAACTTTTGAGCGCCACTGACACGAATTTATTTTTTCCATGATGAGCGTAGGTGAATATTTAGCTAGTTTGGCTGATGTTTTAGATTTTCAATATTGGAATGCCTTTTTACTTTATATTATGCATTTCTAAGAAACATGGCAATTATTGGCTTACTAGTTTGGCATAACAGGCGAGAATAAGTAGGATCGCAAACTCAAGTGAAGTACCAAAGCTACTTCAGTACGAAATGCCCGAAATGGTTTTCTATCAAGATTAGAAACCCCTAAGATGCTGTTGTATACTCTCACTTTACTCCTTTAACCGGTCGTTAGAATGATTGAACACCATTGTACAGCTAGTGTGTGTAGACTTAAATATGGCTCTTGAACAGAAAAGAGAGATACAAGGGAAATTAATTAGAATGATTGCTGGATAACAAATTAACGCCATTTTAAAGTAAACATGCCGATAACATTTGAAAATACCACTGATATTTGAGAGCTATTTAAGTAAAAACACAATATTTCATTGTTACAATAGATATTAATGCTCATTAAATGGAAAAAAAGAGTAAAAATCCATGAATAATTCGTAAACCATATTTATTTTGTATTTAATAGTTTTAGTAAAATTATATTATTTCGATGGCGCGTGTAATATTTGATAATATCACCTATTTAAATTAACAGTAAAGTGGCACCCGCAGTACAATTTACCAAAAGAGATACAAAATAACGTGAAACAATTATTAGAAATTATTGTATTTGTCTACAGATTATAGTTGGACCGTCATGACGTAGGTAACACAACCTGCACTGTGCAAATCGTTTTTTGTTGCTATTTCTTTGTGGATTTAACAATAGCCAATAACTATAACTAATAGCCAATAACTAACAAAGCCATAAATCAGCTTTTGGATGTTTAAGAGAATTAAAGGAGCTGGATAGTGGCCTATTGACAGCTTTATAAGCCATTGTACGTACAGCCCGTGCACAGCTCTAATAATGCGACTGGACAGCTGTTAACAAGCTACTATAATGCTCAAGGCTGGTTCATTTGGGGCCAAATTTAGAGTTATAAGAGCTGTGTAGCCGGATACACCTAAAGCCCTTGTACGGCAAGCATAACAGCCTCGAGTTTTCAAAAAATCTGTTGTCCAGCAACTATACAGCTATGTGTGCTGCTTGGGAGACTATCAAATTTTGATGCGTAAAAAAGTATTCCAAATCTTCAGTTGAAAATTTACCGAGAGTTTACAATCTCTCAAGTTATTTTATAATCTTACAGTTTGCCATTTTCCGGTGATAATTTTAAGTCAAAGAAATGAATTATTAGTGGTCAATAGTTGTAACAGCTCATAGACCTCTTGACCACCAAAATTATAACATCATAATATTGTGTTATGATTATTGTGATTCGTCATTTTTTCCTACCCTGATTATTTATTTAGGAATATTTAATTGGCAGAAGGTAATTTTATTCCTGTTCACCAATCCACATTCTGCATTCGACGAGTTTGTGCGTGCATTGTTTAGTTTAGTTTGAGAGTGAGTTACGAGTAACATCCACGGTGATTTGTGTAAAACGACAATAATTATTCATTATTAATATTTTATTAACTTTTGAGTTCTAAGCAATTCATGTTTATATTAATTTGTAATTATTCAGCGTGCGGTTAATACTATTAACATGAATTTATGACGAGGACGAAAGCTGGTTGCGGCGATCGGTGATGTAGACAATCAAAACAATCAAGGAAACTATGTAGGTACCTACTTATGTTTTTATTAATTAATAAAAACTAAATAACTAGGTTATTACCTAGGTATTTTTAAATATAACGAAGTGATATAAGTACAACAATAACACAAGTTTCATAATCCGTTTTCGATTAACTATAGCCATACAATTTCTGTCAATCTAATTATATCAACTATGTATATTTATTTTTTGCAAACATTACAAAGTTAGTTTTATTTTATTTCATAATTTTTCAACTTGAATTTTGAATTGTTAATTTGATTAATTTCCCTTGAAAAATTTAAGAAAAAGTAATTATTTTTTATTTATTTTCAAACACTCCAATCGACTGAGGCCTTTTAACTATTCAGATTAATATGTCTTCAGACTAAAAATCTAACAAGACAAGAGAGAATAGGTAAGTGATTTACACCCCCGTAATAAGAGTATTACAAGAGTATTACATTGTATTTATAAAAGTAGTCAACAGGTGTAAGCCACATATAACTTAAAAACCATGATATTTTGGGGTTTTTAAATTGTAGCATTCAGTGGTGACACGTTTTAATAATCTAGTGTACAAATTTGAACTCTCTACTAAAATATGACACTGATTTATGTTAAAATGTTCCGTTCTCACGCACATCATTTGTTTTTTAAACGTCCATAACTCAGAATTGTAGTTCTGTGGAGTAGCTCCATTACCCTTCAAAGCGACGATATGTACCTATAACTTTAAGGCACATACCTAGGTACCGTTTGGCTATTTAGGTAGGTATATGAGCACTGCAATGAACAACAATTTGCAAATGAAGGCCAAAGGATTGGTTACATTTCGGATAACAGTTTAAAAGATCTCTAGCTTACGAGAACTTTGTCCCACTACTGGGCAAAGAACAAAAAGTGCTCTCTTCTTTTCTTCACAACTCTGTCGTTTGGCAGTTCGGGCTAATCTATTCGGTAGGAGACAAACACGTAAAAGATAAATAATAACAATAATATAAAACAAGTTAAGAAAACGAATAAAAGCATTTAAAAAAAAATGTTCAATACAATAGTTTAAATAATGGTAGGTAATACACTGGAGTCACTCTAATCAGAGTAGAACATTTCATAATTTTAAATGGTAGGTACCAAGTCTGTGGAATGAACTTTGGAAAAAAACATTCATATTAATCAATATTTTAGGGATCGCCCAATGACGGAAACGGATCAGAAAACAAATAACATCATTCTTCAGATTAAGTGGAGTAGGTATTCTATCTATGTATTTTTTTTTAAACAGATAGAAATGTCTTGAATAATTATTATTTTATACGCTGTTTATATACGCTGTGACGACATGCATACAAACAACAGCAACTCAATTTCAAGGTAGTTATGGTTTGGCAGTATTCATGTTATTCCCACACTGTACTATGTTAAGGACCAACGAAAATAATTCGATAAGTATTTATATTTTGTTCCAAAAAGATCATCTTGTATTTTTTTAATATCTAAGTACTTTCTCCCTACACAATAAAATAGTGGGACTTTTTATCATTGAATATTTAAGGAAAAACTTCTCAAATACTAAAGTCCCAGGCCGTGCTGTAGGTACCTATACAATTTATGTGAATTGGTTTATTCTTTATTTATATTTAAGTTGATAATTTATGATTTCTACGTCAGATCCGTCTGTCTCACTGCTTAAGATTTCTCTGTCTTTTACTTGCTCAATAAGTTTTTAATTTATTGGACAGATCATATTATTATAGCGTTTCACTTTATACCTACGAAAGAATTTCAAAAAGAATATTTACAAGATAAATAGGTTCGAGTTAATTAGCGTAACGGCTAAATATCGTTCCCTGTGGGTCTAATGGCGATCTCCATTTCTTCGATATAGTTCTCATAACTTCTAAACCAATGTTGCACATATAAACAACGTAACCTACGTAACCTACGTAACGAAAACCGATTACTTTGCAGATAAAATAATTCGTTTGTCTTCTTAGACATCAACTTCAAATGGATGGATTACGGTAAACTTAGGAAGGTGTTGTTTTTCTCGCTAGATTATTTTAATAAGCGAGCAACTAAGCTTAGGAAGCCTTGAGCCCCAACCCTTTCTCTTATTAGCTTATTTGCGAGGGATTTACATCGAGGTCGTGTTATAAACAAATCAGACGCGCGTCGAGCAATGTGAACTCTCGGCTTTGAGAGAACTACACGCACGCTATGGCTTCTCAAGTGCGTGCGGGGTGCGCGCGGGCCTGAGCGTTGTCGTCACGCGATGAGATCGATGGTCACGGCTGGAACCTGATGACAGAACGGGTAATACTCACGCTGCGTGGTCTGCATGAGGTAACCAGGCGATCGCGAGAGCTAGCACAAGTGCGATGCTGTGCACGCCGCGCGGACGGCTAGTATGCATGTTGTGCGCGTCCGCGTGCGCCCTTGCGGACGCTGGCTGGCGGCAGCCGCGTATCAGCTTGCCGGCGGACTGGCGTGTTCTCGTAGCCCCACCGGCGACAAGATCCCGCGCCTGCGCCCCGCCGTCAATCGACCGTGGCCCGGCCGCCTCCTTCCGCTCGCTACGACTACGCTCAGATCTTCACTGGGAGCCTTATTGAGCGACAAACGCTCTAAACGCTCTTCTATCTTGACGTCGGCACGATATGACTCTACGCCACCGCTCATGTTTTATTAACGCCTTGATGTTTTCAATTTAATTTTTTGTTTTTTCGGTGATTACGTAGGTAAAGATTTTTTCTATTGATTCCGCGTCATCTTTTTAACATTTTCAGACTTTTATTTATTAACATTAAATTTACCAAAATACAATTAGTCCGTCATATAAGAGTTTCACCTCGGAATGAGAGATAATAAGCCGAAAACTCGTATATACCTTCTTCATTTTGGCGTTCCAAATGTTGTGTCAAAAGTCTTATAAAATCGTGTCTGCGTCGTAAGTGATTGAATTCAAGTCAATGGTCACAAAAATTGGGTTTTCTTGATTATCTTGGTTTTTATAGCTCCAATGACGTTAACACTTCTTATCAAAATTGTAGAGCGTAACATTTAATATTTTTTCATACGCTCAACCGTTTTTTTATATAGAGGGCGGAGAGCGCGCAGCGCTCAGTCATACTTACTGTAATACAAGGTCAACCGTAAATCTTGGTGATTAATCCTTGTTTAAAGTTATAAATCATTAAAGATTATAAACAATGAGTAATTTCTATTATTTATTAATTAATCCGTTGTATTTACATTACATTTGACATACACCTATCGAATATATTTATTTAATATTCTTTATTCACTTTGTCTTATTAAAAACTCAATTAATGAGATATTTAGTGTAGGCACTTTACCTAATATCACTTTATTGCAAGTAGATGTAAGTGTAAATGGAACGAGTATAAGTATATAAATATGTTTAAATTTTATCTTTATTCAGCTACTGTATATTTCTTACAATTTAAATTGAAGTGAAGTGCACAATCTTTAATCATTCTGTATATTAATACTTCTGTAATACAGAAGTATTAATTTTTGTCTTCTTCATCCTCATCCTCCGGCCGTTCGAAAATATCAGTTTTATTATCATCATCTTTGTTGTCCTGAGTCATTGTTTTTAGGCCTTCCAGAATTTCCGGTTCGACTGCGCTCTCTTTCTTTGAGTTGCTTTGCAATGAAACTGCTTCGACGCAGGCTTACTCATTACACTAGTCACAAGCTAAAGTACCTACATTCTAACCCCAATTTCTGCTAGTGGTAATATTGTTTTTATTAGCTCCAGGAATTCATTCCTCTGGCAGCAACTCTATTCCTGGGGTTCTAAATCATGTCCCAACCATTTTTTAATTTGACACGGTTTATATTCTGATGGGTTGCTGCACTTGTCGGGATTAGGCAACTGGTCACGTTAATGAAGCTTTGTAGATATAACAAACTGAGTGTATCGAAGGTGAACGATATTATCCTCGGATTTTGGAGCATTGTATATCGCTAGTAAGATGCGTACTCAATTTTTGTATAATTGCTGTACTGTGTACAGGGCAATTCTTGTAAAAAAAGCTGAATTTGAATCATAGCCACTGAATGCGTGTAAAAATTAAATATATATTTTTTTTAATAGGCTGTATATCAAAACTATTTGAAGAATGTATTTGTGTTTTGAAATTGTCTTTTCCAACTTTTTTAAAGAAGATTTCTGCTTGGTATAACTGAGTGCGTCCAATAAAATAACGAACAAATCTATGCCTTCTCCTATAATGACTTATGACGGCAATCTTCTCAGGTTTGAATTTTTTGATAACTGTTTCTATGATAAGAACATCAGCATCATCTCTCACTTGTTTATTGTGATATTTACACTCTCTAACTTCAATGAGCATATCAATATGTTTCTTTTTATTATATCGATTTGACAAAAACTTATCTTGACTGATTGGAACAACTATTGCTTCGTCGAAACTAATTCCATAAGATTTCAAAAGAGCAGCAGTTCTTCTTTGTTGTTCCATTGCTTTGTGTTTTTAGTGTTGCCCGAGTATCCGTCAAATACAACACCAGTTTTTGACCCATAATATCTTTGTAGATTCTTAACGTCCCTATTTATCTAAAATAACGGAAAAGTATTCCATACAACGCGATTATTGAATAAATTAATTGAATTAGAGAAGTGTTTGACAGATTGCGATTGAGAATGCGAATGCGAACTTTAAAATTTAAATGGCCCTCAGATGTTCCGTTGGTGACTGGTTTCGACACTTCCGGTTACTGGGACCGCAATTAACTGGGACCGCGGTCCTAGTTGCCGGATCCATTTAATTTTCTTTCAGCGATTGGGACCACCCTTAAATAAATAATAACATCTATCGTTCAAGCCAAACCAGAACAGTCAAACGACGAAATAATTAAAGAAAAAAGGACTCTTTCATTAATATAATATTTATTCATATAATATTTTATACCTAAAAAAACTATGATTGCCATTCGTGTTTACGTAATAAAAAAACATGCAGGGCAGTCTTTGGGGACTGCCGATAGAAGTGAAAACTAAGTAACTTGTGAATTGTATCGTCGAGCTATTAGATTATTATTTTTTAATTTGAAAAGCGTTCGGTGACGATGACGCGTGTTCCATGATTTTTGTTCACCCAAAAAGTACACATATACCTACACAGTAAGTATACATATAGCTCATGGAAAACGTTCGGTGACGATGACGCGAGTTCCATGATTTTTGTTCACCCAAAAAGTGCTCAACGCGGCTGAACAATTTTTCACTTCAAAAACATACACATAAATCATGATAACAATAATCAACAATTTACAAACAATTAACAACAAGTAAGTAATTATCTATCACAAAATCAGCCTTAACGATGTTAAAATATAGTAAAATTATACACATAATCATATTAAAATAATCAGCGTACAACAATCAGAATTAGTTAAAAATATCCGTCAAAGCTTCATAGATTCAGTCTTAATACATTTTGGTGTGATAACCATAAATCATTAAGGCTGATTCTGTGAAGCTATGATGGCTATAAAATACAATAATTACAGTCAAAAATCTTATGAGTTAAAAATTACAGTCATACGGTGAGTTGCACGAAATCAACATTAGTAACGGAGACTTTCAATTTGATGCTGTCACTTTCTTTTTGATACAAAATGTATAAGGAATGGCATGCATTTGAAATATCCGTATAAAATAATGTTGGTTTGGTACAACTCAACTCTGTTATGTAAAATATAATAGAAATATACACAATTCTAATGACAATAATCAACATAGGTACTATAAAAAAAAATACACTCACATTCAGAATCAGTGCCGGCTGGACTGGGACCCGAAATCGGCCCGGGTATTTTAGAGACGATCGACCCTCCTCCACTCTCAAGAAAAGAAAAACTACTAATAAATTATAATTATATTTTTTAATCATAGATTTAACTTTGATTTTTTTGGGAGAGTCTATTGTTATTTATTTTTTTAATAAAGTTAGACAAATTGTGTCATCCGTAACTCCTCGGCTAAAAATTAATAAGAAATTACACAGCTACAATACTTACAATAACTAAAAATAAAACTTTTTTTGTAGCGAAATCTTTTTTTAATTAAGATAGTTACGTCAGTAATCTTGATCATCTGGGTGGAGCTAATCGCACACTTTCATATCTGCACCGCACACACGAACATTTCCGTACCGCAAACGCTACCTCAAAAACAGATCAAAGATTACGCAGGAACACGAACATGTAAGCCTAGCATTTTGCCTACGAATCCAGAAGAGAACAGCATTTTTTGAAGTGAAAACTTCTTTAGCGGCGTTGTGCACTTTTTGGGATGGGTAAAAAATTTTAAACTCGGACATGTGACCTGATCGAAAATTAGTAAGACGGAGGGAGAGTTGACCGCCAGCTCAGCGTAGGAGAGGAAGCAATATCCCCCTCTCTTTCTACCGCGCGGCGATAATGTATGCCTCAATGCATGCATATGCAATTCGCACGAAATTATTGCCTGACCATTCCAAAATATCAAAAATGCACAACGTTAATGTTCAAGTTTCCACTTCTGCCGGCACTCCCGGAGTGCAACCCGTTGTTTTTTTTTTTTTTTATATACGTAGGTACGTTACGCATCCCCACCGAGAGTGTCCCCACGTTGCCGTTGTGGTGGGGCTTGTGTGTCTCAATGATCTTGGAGCTCTGCCGCTAGAGTTACTCATGCCGGAAAGGTCCAAGTGAGAGACAAGACAAAGCGGGACACGAGAGGGGCACACCGTTCGGAGACCTGAGCAGTGTTCGGGTCGTCGGACGGTGTGCGTTTTGAGCGGAAGCTTGCTTACTGTTCTCTGGTACGCGTCTGCTCATCTGCTCAGACGTGGCTGTGAGGACAGTGAGCAAGCAGCGTGAGAGAGGCCTTGTGAAAGGGCGTAGGGGTGAGGGACCACACCCTTTAAAAGGAACAAAATTATGAACAAGACACACGAAAGAGAATTACCCCAGGGCGGTACCAGCTGCTCAGCTGATGGAGAATCCGCCACGCTCCCTTTGGGAGCGTCAAGCCCCTCGTATTCTGAGGGGGGGCAACGTAGGTCTTCAACCGCTTGCTTGCTTCAGCGTCCTTTGAGGACCTGATCCGGCACAATTTTAAAGCGCCTGACAAGGTGGCGGGTGGGCGTGGTGCAAAAGATCCGGCCAAACTGTGGCGGAAGAGCCTGCTGACTTGTGGGGTGGACGCGGGGTCAGACTCTGACTCTGCATCTGGCGTCAGCTCACCAAGCTCGGAGCTGCTGCGGAGAACTCGTTCTTCCGCAAGCGCCCTAGACCGGAGGACGACCGAGGGTCGACCTCCAACAGTGAGATGGCCTCGGCCCGTAAAATCCCCACCAGCAGGCGGGGTAAGGGCCGAGAAGGAGGCAGGGGGAGGGGGCTCGCCTCCCAGGAAGCTGCCCAGCGAGCCGCGAAGCTCGCCGAGGAGGAGCGCCACCCTGGAGTGACTGGTCGGGAGGTCCTCCCCTCGGCATCTATCGGCGGTGAGCTGGACATCGCTGGCGTTGGCGGCTCCGATAAGGAGCGCCAGGCCAGGTTTGCGGAGGCCGTTGAGGCCGCGGTCCGCGATGTGGCCTTGAAGAGGACCCAGGCCTCGAAAAACAAGGCCATAAGCGCGGCGTCGGCCTCCATTCTGGCGGCAGCGGAGGCCAACTACAGCGGGCTTTCGTCTACGGACGAAATGTCTAAGCTGCGGGCGGAGGTCATCCGCCTGGCAGCCGCCACGGAGCTTCTCCAAAAGGAGAATGCGAAGCTTCGGGCAGACCTGGCCGGGCTCCGAGGAGCCGGCTTCAAGGAGGCACCTCAAGGGGGAAGCAAGCGTGGGCCAAGCCAGACCTTGCCTGCGGAGGACCAGCTCCTGAATCTGGTGCGGCAAGAGCTGGCTGCCTTTCAGGGGAGGTTCCAAGACCGGTTCTCTACCCTGGAGAGGATCGTCTTGCGCCCCCCGCTGGCGGCGAGCCAGATAGCCTCGGGCCAAAAGAAGTTGGCCTCGTACGCAGCCGCTGTGGCTGCCAAACCGGGGCCCTCCGGAAAGGCCAACCGAGTGGTCGCGGCGGCTCTGGGAAAACCGGCACCGGCCAAACAGAAGGCAGGCGGGGTGGCTGCACAGGCACAAGTGGCAAAGGCGCCAGCGGGGCATAAGCCATCACCGCCTTCAAAGTCCCCCCGCCTTTAAATTCTCCTGCGGCCGAAGCCGGATGGCAAGTGGCCGGGGAGAAGAAAAAGGCGGGCAAGGCAGCCAGGGCGACCAAAAAGCGAGTGAGGAAGCAGCGTAAAAATGACGCTTTGGCCGAAAGGCTAAGGGCGTCCCTAAATGCGGATGAGGCCCGATTGTCCAGGCCTACCAAGCGCGTCGACTTGCGCCTCCCGGCCCGCAGCAGGCGGGACCTCTGGACAGACCTCTCCACCCGCCCCAGGGTGAAGGATTTCCATGAGGATCTCACCCCGATATCAAAAAAAAAAAAAAAAAGGGGAGGGTCGCACCAGGCGGCGGCCGAAGTGATGACTCGCGGGGTTGCGACAGTCGTTGAGAGGATCCGGCAATTGGGTCTCGAGGTGGCCCTGCACAAGTCCGAAGCCATGTGTTTTAATGGTTCTCGGACCAGGCCACCAATGGGATCCCAAATAACGGTAGGAGGGGTTCACATCGGCGTCGGGTCGACAATCAGGTACCTGGGGCTCGTTCTCGACAGCCGATGGAACTTCGAGGAGCACTTCCGACGTTTGGCTCCAAGACTGAAGCGGGCCGGGGCTGCCTTCAAGCGGCTCCTGCCCAACCTAGGGGGTCCAAACGCCTCCTGCTGGAGGCTCTATGCGGGTTTCGTGCGGTCCATGGCCCTTTATGGGGCCCCAGTGTGGGCACTTACGTTGAAGGGGCGACAGCTCAACGCGTCCCAAAGAATCATGGTCATCCGGCTGGCCCGGGGATACCGCACGGTCTCCGGCGAGGCGGCGAGCCTCCTTGCCGGATTAACGCCATGGGATCTGGAGGCGAGAGCCCTCGCGCACGTTTACGCGTGGCGCGTGGAGGCGCTTCGCCGGGGCGAAACTCCGCTGCCACGGCAAATTGC
>NDFZ01004100.1:0-53016 GCA_002192655.3 Mamestra configurata
CTCCTTCAATACGTCGCTTCATTGAAGAGCCTGCCTGACCCAACACACACAAGTCAAACAACAGTCTGTAAGAGGTTTTATAAGTTCGTAGTCATTCAAGTCCCTATACTAGAATTTATAATTCTAGTCAATTTTAATCCATCGCCACCAACCCAATTTTTTGACTTCATTGTTGTATATTTTAGGTTGGTTTTTAAGTGGGCATTAGAAAGGCCCTAAAAAGTATAGGTTGAACTTTTTAATGTGTGACATAGAGTTTTCTGTTCCAAAATCTTGATAATTAGGTTTCTCTAAAACCTACATTGAAAATTCAAAAGTTATAGGTAAAATAAGATGTTCGGGTCTGACCTAGACTAGATCCTGACCTTTACGAGCCGGTCCTAATTTTAGACACAATGAGCGTTTGATTGCCTCACCGGCCAGACAGAGACGTCGTAAAATGAAGGTTCTTTGTGCGCCAAACTTTCCTAAATCCACCTGACAACTGCGCAGACACTTATTATATTTGTGAAATATTATTTGAAGTACAGTGCGTCAAATAAATGTGTCTACCAAGTTTTGTTGTTGTTTGTTTTTTCGTAATCTTCTTTAGTCGGACACTTTTGTCAGAGGGGTCGTGGTTTCTCAGATGAGGTAAATGGAGTAATGTTCGGTGTGTCGTCAGCTTTCCCGAAGACCGCTTTCCCAGCGATGCGCTTCCCTTTCTGCCGGTTGGTCACGTTACAAGTACACTGGATCATAGTGGACTCGGTAATTTTCTATATCAGGTCAGTCCTGCGAGTTGGTGATCGACCGCGTGCTATCTTGCCTTCAGCTGTCCCTGAATCACCAGTCTCTCCATCGAGTTCTCATTCCTGCATATTTGTGACCAAAGAACCTTTTCGTAATCATAGCTAAGTAATACCAGCCGCACGATCAATCATAAAGGTTGCCGAGGTCGATCAGTGGATGGGTGACCATCCATTAAATACCGAAACTCATCGGATAGCACGTTGGTCCAGGCTGTCACTTGTAGATATTTGACAGAGGTTACTGTAATCAGAAACCAGAAAACCTGACACCAGCTTGCCAAGGGATATCGTGATACCCAGTTACTATGTTGTGGAGATTAGGCAGGCAGTCGCTCCTTGTAATATACTCAGCTGTATGTAGATAGACTGGGAGGCGAATTAAAAACATAGTTGGGGCAAAGTGTATGTTAAGTGTCCGCACTACTAAAACCTTGAATTATTACTGTTTGTTCCGTTCCCACAGACAAACTGTTTCGAGGATTTGTGGGGCATAGTCTTATGTAAGATTTTTTTTAAAACTTTGTATTTGATAATAAATAAAAAAAACAAAAAAATGCTGGGAGGATTAATTAATTCGTGATCATTAAATATCGTAGGCCTCGTAGCGCTTCGTAGCGCGTCGTAGCACTCACTCGTAGCAAACAATTTCAGACAACCTACAACAAATTCCGTATCTCAAAATCGATCATTATATTCAAGACAGACTTTCATATCAACCATTATTAAATCTGTCGTATAAAACGATGAATCGTAAAACTTGTCTATGAATGGAATGGACTCATCATGGCAACGAACGTCAGACGCAGATATGAAACGTGTCCCTATTCAGTTCAGGAGCTTTTAGTAATCCCAATGCGACCTAGTTATCTAATTACCTTGATGACCTAAATGATGTAGAGCTTTTGTTCACGGGTTTAGTTCTAATACAAGGATAAAATTTGGCATTGTCATCGAACTCAGTGGTTTTTATTATGCAATATTTTAGTTTTGGAAATTCGGCGTAAAACTAAGTGAATTCTAAGTGCTTCGTCGGTCGGTATTGGTCGGTCTATTAGGATTGTTTATTGGTGCATAATATCCTTGATTAGAAAAATTATTAAGTACTTCAGGCAGGTAATATATGGATAAAACACAGTCGCTACTTAGCGATCTAAACTCTAAGTTTTTCACTACATGCACACATTTAGTTATTTAAGTGCTGTGACTGTCAAGAGGTCCTGGTTTCGATTCACGGGTCGGCAAACTAATTTTCGTTTTACTATACCCAAATATACGATACCACTGGTTTGCCCAACCCTTACCATTTGTCTCAGTACCACTATGACCTCATCTAATCACACCATTCCATTTCTCCTTCCAGCCGAACAGAACAACATACGAAAGCGTGACAGTGTTCTGTCCCTCGGAGCGCGCGGAGCTGGTGGACCTGCTGACGTCAGAGGCGATCCTCCTGGACCTGACGCAGCCGCTGTACTTAAACTTCACGCACGAGGCCATCGTCAACCGCTTCGAGCACCGCCACTATGAGGCGCACGACAAGATTACTGGCGACGTCTACGTCTGTGATAACCCACCAGAGGATGATAGTACTGAGGGGTAAGGAAGATCAAACTTTTTGGAAGCTTTTTGCATGTCTTTTCAAAACGGGATATTTCCAAATTTACATTTTTATCAACTGAATATGAGGAATTACTTATGCTAAAATACATCATTGTACATCTTGAACAAATGCTAAAAGGGATATTCCACCTAACAAATTGGATTTGAAAAAGCGTGTACAAAACAAAACAGGATATTTTCTCAAGAAAATCGCCACAGTCCATAGACTTACTTAGTTCACATTTAGCTTTTTCTATTTTCTGAAAAATAAGATAACATGCAGATATCCCATTTTGAAAAGACACTCCTCATATATTCTTTTTTATCGTCCTAAGTTTTCTATTACTATTTCTGTTTTTACTCGTGAGAACCTGTAATTGGCTCTGTCTCATATATAATTGTTGTTCATCTGTTATAGCTGTTGGTTCTCCTACGATTAAATAAATGAATGTATAGACGATCTTCTTCTTTTTGTGACCAGTATGTGGCTACCTGGACCGCTCTTTCATTAGCTACGTTTAGGTTCAAGTTAGGAGCACGTGGTTAAGCATGAAGGGCTGAAAATTAGGTGGGGCAAATCAACGAAGGACAAAATTAACTAACTATTTAAGCCTACCTGGCGTTTTGGTCGTGAACTCGTGACGTATCATGCTTTTTTAAACTTAACTTCCCAAATATATTTGGACGGGTATAATGTCATGTTCGTCAAAATATGACCAACCTTGTAATTTGTAACGATTGTTGTCTGAACACTTCGCTTTAATTTTTTTTAACACGTTGATTACAGATTGCCATCGGACGTGGAGTTAGTTCGCTTGCAGCCCGAGCACATGAAGGCGGTTCACGACCTGTACCCGGCGAGCGACATAGAATGCCGCGAAGTCTTCGAGAAACTGGTCGCCGAGCTGCCCGCCTACGGCATCTTCGTCGAAGGGAAGCTAGCCGCCTGGATGGTGCAGTCCTACTACGGAGCCATGTTCTCCATGCAAACTAGGCCCGAGTTCCGCAGGAAAGGCTACGGCATCTACCTAGCCCGCCGTCTCACCAAAGAAGTCGCCGCCCGCGGCTACAAACCCTTCGTCGTCATTCGTCCGGAAAACGACGCGTCCCGATCTCTGTACACGAAGCTCGGCTTCGAGAAACGTTTCCGAACGGTGCGCGCCGTTTTGCGTCCCCGCTAACGCGTTAAAGTTGATCATTAGCAGATTTTATTTTTTTAAGACTTTTGAATAAAATCAATTTAGCTTGCGATCTTTGATCGTCTAGAGAATTTTAGTAGTAGCTTTAAGATGGCGGCTAGTGCTCTCGGTCCGACCCGAGTCGATGGTGTTAGCTCCGTTGTGGCGCTTGTACCGGCGGAGGCCAGGCGCGCGCCCGGGCGCACTCCCGGCCGGAGGGCTCCTGGAGACCGGCGTGGACGCGGCTCAGGGTACAAGCGCTCTTAGACATCTATACATAGGGCCTCTGCTATATTTTCTGCCGTTAGCGTTTTAAATCTCTTAGTATCTACTTCTTGATATTGACAACGAATGGCTTTCTTGTTGAGCGTTACATACAAGTCAGCCTACATTTTGATACGTATATAGCTGATGCCTCATCACGCTTCCAGTCAGATTCGAGAGCTGTAGCCGTTAGCTGCGTTCTCTGACGCTAGTCTAGTTACTGATCTCAACAATACTAGCGTTCACCAGTAGGTACTTAGAACCTTGGCATTTAAGGATCGGTATACCACGCCATTCGACGGCATCTGTTTCGCTGATACTATGTACAGACAATAAAATCAAATTAACCTGAATGCTACCATTTTAGTTCTATCGCAACGAGCAGACTAGGTTATCCGGACGCTGCTTTGCTAAAGTTTTGAGACAATCACTTTCAACATTCCTTATTTATTATTGTATTTAGTATAGATAGTAGGATATGGATATCAGTGAATCAAATACCATTTGACGTGGGCCTGAGTATCCTGTAAGTGTTATCGGGGCTCTCTAAAGTACTTGTGAAGCTGGTAACTCTACTCATTAGGCGAACGCTTCATGACCACTCGTTGATCGAGCGGAAACTGTTCTGTCTCATGGTTTATAAAATTTTTGGGACCCGTTATGATCTGTGTGATAAAAAATGTTAGCATTTAACATTGACGTGCTTGAAAATGTATAAAAGTACATGAGAAAGAAAGGTTGCCGACGTCGCACCCAGTATGCACAATTCGAAAAAATTATCAAGCACCTTTTAAATGAGAAATGCGGTAAATATTAAAATAATAAATTATAAAATTTAAAAAAAAAATCGTAAAAAATTGAACATTTTTATTTCATAACTTAAATGAAGAAGCGGATCTGCAAGCAATGGGGGAAATGACAATTACTTTAATTTATAATAATTTAAGTTTAAAAAAATGTGATTGCAAAATAATCATAAACAATAAATAAACTTGTTGTCTAGATATTTTCATAAACGTGGCGTTAAAATAAAAAATAAACTGTGACTAGTTTTCAGTTACTTATTGTATTATTAGTTTTTATAGCAAACAAGGTTTTTTATAAATCATTACACGGAAAATCATTTAAAATTTGATACGAAAACGTAGATAGGTAGGTATTTTAATACGGGAATGTATTTTACGATTGTATCGACGTATCTAATAAAAAACGTTTGCTATTCTTATCTATGTATACCTGAATATTAATTAGAATTATTAAGTTAATCATCGATTTATTAAGTACTTATATAATTACGGATATTATTGTGTGATATGATAATATTTATTGCTTTTTGAATATTTTTATTAATTTGGCCAATTTGTAGTATTTATTCTGTCTTCCTAAGACATTATAATAAGTATGATGGACAATTCTTATGACAAAAGCGGGTAGTGTAAAAAGGACTCGTTATAAATAAATAGTACCCAAATATTATACCTAATCCCTATTTATTTTGCTGTGGAGAAAAAAACAGAAAATCATCAGAAAATGCACTTGCATCCTTTTTTTTACTGTAGAAGAGATTTGAAGAGAATGATTGGCAAAGGCCTGAAATTGTAAAATTAAGTATTGCTCAATAATTGAAGCTTCCGATTATTAAATTCTGAAATTGATTGCCAAATGATTGATTGTGTATTGTTCTTGCATTTTATTGTAACGATTATTTATTAAAGAATTGTGCTTGTCTTTGTTTGTGTCAAAGTTATTCAAACTGGATGATAGGATAAAGAATTTGATATTACCTACTTGCATTATTTTATCATATACGATAATGTTCTTATAAACAGATGGTACGTAACAGTCAATTGTAGAATGTTCAACTGTTTATCTGAAGTCGTACACTCATACCATGCAATCATGCTAAAAGCTTCCCTACTTACATGTAGGTACATGTCGAATAAGTAGATCGAGATTTCTTGAAATTATTAATTGTAAGACATTTTCTCTGAACACTCCCTACCTTACTTATGTACCTAATAAAATATACCTAAACTAAAAGGACAAGTTTTCCGTCCTATGCTGCAGTTAACAAGAAAATCGCAGTGTATTTCAATCGTACAGAAAATTATAAAAAATGTAGTATCCATTCTGTATTGTTTATCAGTTTGTCACTAACCAACCTTGCAAAGGTATTGAGAAAACAATAAAACTAAACCTAAAATGACTTGTTTTATTTTACACCTGCCCCGTTTAATTGTGTACCTACTACCTTTACCTAGGTTAGAGCCCACCCTGTTGACAAATAGGTAGGTATCGACCAATTCTCCAAGTTAGGTAGTGTTTCTAACTGTAATTAGTAGCGTAGCAAGGGGGGAGGAGAGCGGTTTAACTATGGGACCAACAGTAAAATCCCGAAAAAAAATCGACCGCCCCATACATTTCTGTGCGCATAACTCGACAAAATGTAGTGAACAGGTGATTTTTTTTTCACGATTTCGGCGTTGTTGGTAATAAAAGTTGTTCATAATGACGAGTACAATAAAGAGGTATTTCGTTTATTCTGTTACACGTTTGTATATGCTACTACCATGAATTTTTTCACACCAAAAACAACCGTTTTGCTGGCAGAGGGAGTGATATTTGACGCTAACTAAAATTAGCAATTTAAAACTTAAAATTTCGCAAACGGATCCTTGGATAGAAAAATTGTTTTCGCACACCCTCAATATTTTTAAACGACCTATCTAATGACATCCCACACCACAATCATCGCCACTTTACGTATAGAGACAAATAATAATAAAAAAACAAGATTTCTTTTAGCCACTTTGTCGGCGTGATTAATATCTATAGGTACCCATATCAATCTTACTTTCTAGATCTAAGCGTATCTGAGCTAAGCCGCGGACAGACAAACAGACGGACATGGCGAAACTATAAGGGTTCCTTGTTGACTACGGAACCCTAAAAAGCCGAGACTGTGGTTTCATAACATTCTGAAATCACGATACGAAGAAGGAGAATATCGTGTACTTTTGCAATCTCTAGCCAAATACTGTTCTTTTTCGTACTTTTCATGAAGGTACCTACTGGTATTTCTGTAAATAATTTAGTTCCGGACTTACTTACTAATAAAATTAACTTTTTTTCATTCATTTTCAAAACGAAATGCACGTCCGGCACGTTATGACTTGCATGAAATAAGAGGTGACGCGTCGCAGTTGCGCTTCTGACTATATCGCACCTGGCGGCAGCGCAACTGCGCGTCGCGACACCGAGCGTCAGTTTTGCTTATTTGCCGAACATTGACGCGCAGTGTCGCGCAGCGCAGTTCCGCTGCCGCGTAGTGCGGTATACGTTTACATAGACACAATACTTTGAAGTGTAGTGTCGCGACGCTCCGCTGCAGCGCAGTTCCGCCCAGTGCGGTCTTACCTTTTAAATAATAAAAGAAAACAACGGTTTCACTTAAAAATATTATATTGTTCCAAAATGTCTAAGTAACATAAAATTAAATACTTATATTATAGAATTTATGCTTTTGATTCGTTCTCTTTAATATTAGGCATCGGTTTGAGTTAAGTACAAAAAGTCTTATATGAACATTTATGCTTCAAAAAGCTTTGTACTAGATGAAAAGGTACCCAATAATTTGACGTAAGATTAAAAACGTTTGGATTGGTGCCGCTCAATGCTTGAAAAGTAGGTACCTATGACGGAGGTGACTCGAATGCTGTAGGTACATTCATATGTACCAGTGAGTCATTCTCCTTACAGTCCCAACCTGGCACCTTGTAAGTTTTATTTTTTTCCAAAAATAAAAGATAAACTTAGAGGAATTTGTTTTATGAACGCTGAAGATGCCGTGGGTGCGTTTGAAAAAGGCGAGATCCCTGAAGAATACTGGGCCCACCGCTTCAGTCAATAGTTCCGTCGCATGCGACGGTGCTTAGAAAGGAACATAGATTACTTCAAAAAGGAATAAAAATATTAACAGGCTTCTACAGAATTCAGTTTTTAATTTTCTAAAAACTTTCAGTGTGACCTACGTATAACCGACTACAAACAAGCTGCTATTGCAGATTTTGGTTGATGCAATAATTGCAGTAAACAAGGATTTGATTACAATTTGTGAGTGGAGTGAGGCAAATTGGCTTCAGGTTAATCCGTCGAAGACCCAGGTCATTTTTGTGTGCAGCTCTAAGAGGATTCCAAAAGTAAATTGGTCACAGCTACGCCAGGTTCAATTTAACGGAATTACTATTCCTATGTAAGAAGACAAATCTGTCTTGGGGTCCGGACTTCCGCAGCTCCAGAATGTTTAGATTTATATTTTGTTAAGATTTATATTTGGCCTGCTCAAATATGATCACATTTCTGAATTTCGCTCAAAGATCAAGTGGTTTCCCAATCGTCTTCGCCGATATTCTCATATTATATTTCAGCTCGACAGTATTTTGATAAATACTATAACTCCGTCTTATCTTAATTCACATTTCAAGCTACTTCATGACACACATAGATATCTGAGGTCATCGGAAAACTTGAGACTGCACCAGCTTCTACGACAAATCTTTTACGGTTCAAATTCGGTAATGGAACGCTTTGCCCGTTTCGGTAAGGTGTGCTCACTCTTTGTTCAGTTTTCCTCCCAAATCCCAATCTTGGTTAGGGAGGCCCAGGAGTCCATAACACAGAGTATCCTAGTTTGGATTCCTGACTCCCACAAACCTTTGTACAGACGCCAGAACAATTCACTTCAATATCTGTAATACCTATTTTTTGTGATATATTACTTTGTGGGAGAAAATAAATCTTTATTATTATAAAACTTTTAAAGCTAAGTTCAAAAATCACTAACTCTCTCTTTTTAAATAGATTTTACTTTTTTTCTCTGCTTTTTGTTTCATAATTATAATGTTAGTATATATTTATCTAGTATGTATTTATTGTTTATTAATAGTACACAGGACCTAAGACTACCTACTGTCTTTCGTTTTCTCTCCTTAAATTTTTTCCAAAGGACGCGATCTTTTCAAGACAACTTGAAAAGATCGCTTATAGTGAAAAGGCCACCCATTGTGTCACCCAATGTAATGTTTTCTTCCTATGTTTATAACTGAAATCTATTTAAATAATGGCAAGAAGCCTTTTAGTCCCGGCTGTCCTTTGTAGATCTTTGGTAATGGTTACGGGTTGTCCGTGTTAACCATTGGATTTAGACACTCCGCGTAAAATATTGGTATTTAGCTAAATCTGGTTTGACTGGAAACCGACCCCAACATAAACGGAAAATGCTAGGCAGACATCCAAATAGTGTTCAAAGGTGCATAAAGGTCGTAAATAAAGCGGAAAAAAAGAACAACCTGCCCAGCAGAATTCCTTGCCAGAGTTAACAAAATTATAATGAGATATTTCAAGTTGGTAACCCTTCTTTGCCAACTGTCAAACAGAATGTCAAAATTATTAAAATTTCGCATCATGGCGACAAATGTTTGATTTTGTGTTTGTTAAATCTTGTGATTGTGAATATTGTTATGACTGAAAACGGTTAAACCTAATTAATTATAGCAATGACGAGCTTAATAGATAAAATTGAACAATTAATCAAAAGGGAGAAGACGACTCCCGAACGTAAAAAAGATGATTCCAAAAAGTCGTCAAGTGAGATTCTTTCAGAACTATTTAGTGCTTTTAATGCTGATCCTCCTAAAATAGAAGAAGTTACTTCAAAGAAATCTAAGAAAAGTAAGAAGAAACATAAGAAAGAAAAGAAGAAGCGCAGTCGGAGCACTAGTAGTGTCAGCTCAGAGGGTAGCGAGTACTCCCACAAACGGAAGAAACGAAAAAAAAGTAAGTCTAAAAAACGAACTAAAGAGGAGCGTGCTAGAGAGAGCCGGTCGCCTTCATACCCGTACCCATTGACGCCTGTTCGAGTAAAACCTGAAACTGACAACGTTAAAATAAAACACGAGAAAGAAATAAAATTAGATGTGAAAACCAAAGAGGTTAAAATTGAACGAGAAATAAAGAATTTAGTGACTGTAAAAATAGAGAATAACTCTTTGTCACCTCCGCACCCCATTCCCTTGCCACCAGACTGTAATAATAGGAACATTGACTTAAGGCAAAAACTAGACTGTAAAAAAACGGAAGTGAAAGCAGAAGTAAAAGCTGATGTAAACAGTGCAGAGAGTGATAAATCTAAAGGTAAAATTCAAATAAAGAATCTAAAATTCAGTGCGGTGTTTGAGGAGACAGTGAAGCAAGCAGAAGAAGAGGCTAGAAAGAAAGCAGAGAAGTATGAAGAAGGAGAATATACCGACTCCTCTAGTAGTACTGAGAAAGAGATTGTATGTAACTCTCATTTCCCTAAAACCTCTGATCCTGGAGGACTCAAGAAACAAGCTGAAGATGAAATGAAAGTGTAAGTAAAGCCTATTTATTTATTTTGTTCAGGTTAACCAACAATTGTTTACAGCAGTACATTAGCAGGTTGTTATTTATAATAGAATACAATTGCGGGTGCAACAATTAATTATAGGTTAACACCGCTAGCACAAAAAACAGTGGTAAAACCATTAATTATTAAATTAAATTAAATTACAATAGATTCATTAAAATATAAGTGAATATAATGTGAAAATCAAATTAATAACTTAGAACATTAATAAGATAAAAAAAAAAATTAAACAATAATTGATAATTGATTTGAAAATTAGATTATAAATTAGCCTCTTATACTATTGGCATCATAATGTTCCTGTTACTTTTTGTCAAAAAATGCGAGTATGATATTATATACCATACTTTTATGCAATAACCTTCGCTGCATACCATTGCAGTTTATAAAATATAAATAATGAAAGAAGTAAATGCTAACAATATCTATTATCTAAACTGTTTATGTTTATCTTCCACCCTATTTATGTATAAATACACCCAATCCAGGTATGAAATGAATCTAGCCAGAAATGTTTGAGAGATGTTGTAGGATGTTGCTCAGTCTATTCTCTATGTTAACGGATGTGATGAAGAACTGTTAGCATCTTGCTGCCTTCCTCCAAATTTCATTTTGAACTGTATTTTTCTTTAATATCACAATCACAATAATAATAAAAACATATTACTATTTTAGGAGTGACTTATTGGAAGATGCTAAAATAGCTGCAAAGAAAAGCAAAAAGTCTGAAAGCTCATCGAAAACGTCAAGGAAAGAGCGGAGCAAATCTCCAAAAAGGTAAATATTTTCTTATAATATATACATAGATCTGCGTCTACTTCTTTATGTGATAGATAGATCCTCATTGGTATTATTATTATTGTGGCTACACTATTATAAAAGAAGACCTATGAATCTCATTGCTTTTTTTTTTTAATTTAATATGGGTTTGCTCTTGACTCTAGTCTAGGTCATAGATGACAGAGACAAAGTCGACGATGGAGCGAGCTTGCTTGCTTGAAAAAAACAAGTTCCTTACTTATTTCCTTGTTGCCTTGTACAGCCAACAGATTAAAAGAATCTATTTCAATCTGTTGGCCATACAAGGCAATATCTTCACATATCCTAAACAACTAAGACAATCTGTTGCCTTTTTTAGTAGTGGAAGTGAATGATTATTAATAATTAATTAATCATTTAATTTATCCCTGCTTTCCTTATGATTTCTGCCTTTTGTGTTATTCTTGTTTTTTTTTTTTTGCATTCAATAGGACAGCTAATATACAAAGAGAGCTAAACCCATATTTGGATTATTACAGAAATGAAACTGAAATTAACAGTGTGACACTGGTGTCATATCTATAAATAATATTAGACATAATACAAGCCACTGAAACCTTATTGAAGTAGAAAAAATAACTCTAATTCCTGTTAATTTCACAGGTCAGGAAGTAAATCCAGACGCTCAACATCAGCATCTCGGAAGCGCCCCATCCGCTCAAATTCTAAGACGCGTCACAGTAGCCGCACTCGCCACAGGTCTAACTCGAGGTCTCGGAGGAGGTCAAGGTCGCGCTCGAGACGGAGGGCGTCGAGGTCAAGGTCGCGGCATCGTGAGCGCGACCGCGACCGCGGGGTGAGGCGACTGTCGCCTAGACATATTGGACGAGGAAGAAGATCTAGGTATATGGGAATTTAGGCACACAAAACATTATTGTACTCTGCTGGCTCCGCCCGCGTTTAGTTAATACTGGGTACTTTAATTGGACAGTAAAGGGAGACCCTTTATAAATTATGATCCTATGTATAATCCATTCAGTCATTTTTGCGTCAAACAGTAACAACCATCCATATATACATCCATTCATCAATCCATCCATACTCACAAATTTTCACATTTATAATATTTGCAGTATAGAAGGTAGTAGGATCCTTCTCTCCAAGCCAAAGTAAACCTAAATCCAAATATGTTTAGCTATTGAGGAGTGATTGCTATATAAACATCCAAACGAATAAAAATATAAGTAGGAAGCAGAATTGCTACATACTCCCGTGTTACAAAATATAACTTGATAACAACATAACAAATTTTTATGTTGTAACTACAAGATAATTTATTACGGCCTCTGGCTTGGTTTTAGTCAATTAGAAAAGACAAATTCAAATCATCATTATAAATAAGTTACTTAATGGTAAACCATTAGGTTAGCTATTCCATAATTTGATGAGTCATTATCAAGCTTTCCATAACATTTACTGAGATTTTAGAACTATTGTGACTTGTTATCAGTTGGCCTAATAAATTATTTTGCCACACATGAATAACAATAACTTAATCACAAATGAAAGCTATTAAACCTGGCATGATTCAATTAAATTCTGCGATTAGTTTTGATTGTTTTCATCTTTACCTTTTCATTTGATATGTTTACTGCGATTTTACTAATGTTACTTTAATCTATATACTTCTTATAGGTTTTCCTGTAATCTATAGGTTTAGAACATTAATCTGCATAATTTCAAAATTTCTAGCTCATTAGTTTTGGAAATAAGGGGGGAATGGTCATTTCTCATCTTATTTCTTGAATAACTTCAAAACCATTAATTTGAAAATGATGAAAAAAATATAATTAAAACCCTCACAATGAGCCCTTTCATTTAATATGTCACACGGTACAGTTTGAAAAACTTTCTTTAAAATATTCTTGTTTGACCCCCAAAAGTGACGCCCATGCTCAAAATGTATTTATTTTACTCAAGCTCATATGTGTACCAAATTTCTACAGAATCGGTCCAGTGATTCGGAGAAAATTAGCTGTGACAGACGGGCAGACAGACAGACAACAGAGTTATTTAGAGATTCTATAAGGGTTCCGTTTTTTTAAATGTTCGGAAACCTAAAAGTATTTAATTTAAATAATGAAGTAAACGATGCTTGGCGGGACGATCGTATTTTCACGAAATTGATCCGGGAGGAGTACCGCGTTTCTCATTGGGTTTTGAAGCTCAGATAAGCAGTCACTCCATTTAAAACACTGGGGCATCCAGTGATACTGGAAACCAACCCAAAACATAATAATAATAATTTATTCAGAAAAATACACATTTAACAAGGATCAAAAAGAAAAACAGTTTTCCTAGTAAAAAGTGGAAAAACTAATGAAAATCATTGTATCACAGGCACCAGGGCCTTCCATAAAAGTTACATAGTAGACTAGGCAGATATATATAGTCCTCCTTGCCGATTTCGACAACGGCGACCCCATGAAACTACTTCCTAGCGTGTGCCCTGATATGACTTGCTAGACCGAATTTGGTTTTAAATACCCGATCACAGCTGAGGCAATACAGCTGACCGGCGGACTAGGCAGATAGATTGAGCCTGGACAGCCCAGAGTTCAGAATATCCTAAATCTCTGACCCAACGTGGTGGAGTTCAGATTAGAGTTTTATGTCATCCAATCAAATGGAAATGGACAGCTGCACATATTTTACTATAGAGATTTTTCCAAAGAGGATTTTGCTCAGAAACTAAAAATTACTTCATCACATGTGATCATATTCTAATGACTGATTACAAGATTATGAATACAATCAATATCAAATATTTTTGGGTGCCCTGTTTTTAGGGCCCACTAACTCAGAACTGTCTTGGCAGGCCACGAAGGAGATGGCGCGACTAAATGTATAGCTTTGCGTCCACACGTCGGGGCCCTTGGAACCCGGGGGCCCCGTATCTTTGATACGGCGGTAACTACGCCCCTGAATACAATTTAAAACAAAATGTCATCTTATAATTTTGAAGGTCACCAACTGGCGTGAAGCTAGCAGACAGCGAGAAGAAGCGACTGCTGGAGGTGGCTCGAAGGAATGCTATCAACATGCTCAAGAACGGCGCCGTGCCGGCCGGAGCCGCCGCGCTGCCGCCACATACTAGGAACCAAGTCATGGCTGC
This sequence comes from Mamestra configurata, assembly GCA_002192655.3. Taxonomy (NCBI): domain Eukaryota; kingdom Metazoa; phylum Arthropoda; class Insecta; order Lepidoptera; family Noctuidae; genus Mamestra; species Mamestra configurata. The sequence goes on from NDFZ01004100.1 coordinate 14,212, forward strand.
CATACAGTCTGGAGGTCGGTTGTGTCACATTTATTAATTTATTATAAGGCTTCTCAACAATGAGTACACCAAAGCTTTAAAATTTGTACATTGCAAAGTTAAGTCTAAGCGCCTCATCACTTACAGAGAAGCATAATTAATCAAAATGATTAAAACAATAATTGAAAAAGTAAAAATAATAACAATTAGATAACACAGATTAAATTAAAGTAGAAAAAAAAAACATTTTGTATTAGTTGTGTGTGTGTGCGTGTTATGTTCTTTATGAAAATGTAGGGGTTACAGAATTCAGATCCGCCGCGCATGTAACTTTGAACTACAAGAAAATGTGCGTGTCAGCGTTCCACAACATTTTTGTTAAGCAGCTTGTGTGGATAAGCACAACCTCTATTCCTATTTACGCTGCCAGGAAGTGTTGCTGTGTTCTGATTATGTGTGCCTGCCAATGACAGGGTCATGAGGCATTTCAGGCTCTAATGGGCAAATGGCAATGCCTCTGGTATTGCAGGGTCCATAGGTGGTGGCAATTAAAAAAAAAAACAAAAAATTTTACTCATGTTCACAGGTAAATCAGTCGATGAATTGACAGACTTCTGCAAACATCTATCAAAGAAGGAGGCGCTTGGTGAACTATCATCTGTCTCATCAAACGACGACGATATGAGCGAGAACGAAGATACACTCGCTTTCCACCACCCCTTCCTCGTCAAAGAGAAAGCGCCTATTGTTATGAACATAAGAGTGAGTTTTCCTTAACATCTTTTTGTACAGTTGGCAAAAAAGATGAAAGTTTTATTGAAGTTGTGTGATGAATTTTATTTAAGCTACTTTTTTATACCAATATTGTTACTAAAAGTAACAGTTACAGTATGCCCATAAAATCTGAGAGCGACATTGCTATGGATATTTTACAGATCCCATACGGAATAATTTGTTTTTTTTTCATTGCATTGTTAAATCACTATATTTTACTTGCTGACGTTAAATTAACGTAAATGTAACGAATTCAATCAAGCGTTAATCAAGGCGCGAATCATCACGCCAATTATTCATAAAAAGTAATGAAAGTCATAATGCAATAGGCAGTTAAACTAACAATACATTGTTTCGAAATTATAGTGAATTATCGAATCTGCAATGAACCAATATAAGTACATTACGATATTTTTTTTTGGCTGCTCAGTTCATATTAGTACCCTACAAATAAAAATGTGCGCGTAATTATATTTTTTAAACATACAACCCTAATCTCTTCAAAATTAGAGTGAACAGGCTTCTTCTGGGTAAGCTCGCTCCACCGCGGCACCGTCGACTTTGTCTCTGACATCTATGACCTAGACTAAAGTCAAGAGCAAACCCATATTAAATTTAAAAAAATACACTATATTACTAGAATCGCTCTTTATAAGTGCTTCCCATGATTCTATTGAAATCTAAATTAGTGCTGTAGGTAAAGCCTTTTTAGATTATAAGATAGGATAAAAAGGGACTTCACTAACCCCAAATCATTTGGGATAATTGATTACTTCTAAGATTCAATCATCATCATCCTCTTGCCCGTATGCAAATTTTTAGGGGCTCGCGACATTCTTCGTTTACAATAAGAAACTTGATAATTTCCCAGGGCGGAGCCCCGCTGCCCGTGAAGGCGAGCAGCTTGCCCGTCGCCAACAAGGAAGAGCTCCGGCTGCAGTTCCCGGTGTCCTCGGGCTCGCAGCACCGGGAGAAGGCGTCGGAGTGGGTGCCTGTCTCGCCGCCTAAGAAGGATATGGTCAGTCATAATACCTGCACTTGTTTAATGCATCATCGTTCAATAGAAAGATGATTGCTGGACATAGGCCCTGCCATAGCATCGTCGCAACGATCAGTCTACATCTTCTCTTCTTCAATCTGTGCCCAGCCAATGCTTTTATTTTTTAAGGAAAATCTTTAATAAAAATTTTAGGGAAATCATCAAATGACTCCTTCAGCTCTTGGTGGAGCAGAAGAGAGTGTCAGACTCTTACTGACTAAAACCCATTCATGTTCTTCGAAATGTCCTTTGCTTTCCAGGGCCGCGGTGACTGTTTCGAACAAATTATGCAACCCTGGCAGATGACATGATATGCTGGCGCAAAATATTAATGCTAAATCTTAGCCACCATTAAACGCCGTTATTCCCAATATTGGATCTTAAGTCACGATAACAAGACGTTTTTTATAAATTATTTATTAGCATAGCATGCTCTATTAACCGTAACAACTTCGAAAGTACAAAAATGACGACGATAGGGGTCAGGCAGTCCAGCAGCTTATTACATTAAAAAAAACGACGCATTTTCAAAGACGATCAAATAATTTTATACCTTCATTCGTTAAATATTTTTTTGGAGTATTTCTAATTTCTTAACTTATATTGCAGCAAGTCGCAAAAGTCACCTCGAGCAGCACTAAAACAAAATCCAGCACCCCTGCTGTAACTACAGCCAACACATGCACGGAGATTGCCAAGTAAGTGTACACTTTATGTTAATGAAAATAAGGCATTAAATAACATTTTAAAATAGGAGCCGTTTGACTAAATACGCCTTTTTGTTTTAGAATATCAGAAAGATCTCCAAGTCCGCCTGCTTACATGAAGAGTTTTACTTCGGGAAGCCGTAAGTTTCAATGATTTTAACTTATTTAAATACCGAAAATAAAAATTAGAACTCATAACCACAGAAGTGTTAATGTCAAGTATTGATAATAAGGTAAAAGTACCGAATTAACAACGAAAGATAGCACAGTCCAAGGCGTGCATGTTCCGTATGCCATCACATAAGAACGGGATTACCTTGGAAATACGCTTTCGGAGGCTGAAAAGCAAATACTAGAAAATGTGACGCTTTAGCTCAAATCAGCCTCCTAAAGCGTATTTCCAGCGAGATGCACTTTGACGCTGTGTCTAGACGTCGCTTAGACGCTGTGGGAATGTTGACACTGCTCTAGCGGCGTAACTAACCGTCATCACGTTGAAGCTGCTTCAGTCATCCCATACATACCCTTCGAAGAATAAAGTCGGGATGTCATCTTTTCAGAGCTGAACTCCGTGCCAGTGATACCTGCGTTGCCAGCACCGGGACCACAAGCTTACCCCCCAGGGGTTGATGCAGCTAAAATGGTGCAAATTGTAAGTTACCTCTACCCATGTTTAAATAAGCAAGTCATACTCATACAAAAAATAATTTAATTAATACTACTAGGTACTTCAAGGTAAGGTTAAAATGATGTATTATTATTAAAGACTCATAAAATTTTACTTAGCTTTAACTAGCCTACTGTAAAAGTGTTATTTTAACATATTCACAAAATAAATCTAACTACCTAGCTTTTGCCCGCGACTTCTTACGCGCATATCCTGTTTTTCCCGTTATCCTGTATAGCCTATAGCATTCCTCATGAACTTTGCTATAATATACAAAAATAATTTTCCAAGTCCCGACTGCTAGTTCCAGAGATTAGCGCGTTCAAACAAACAAACTCTTCAGCTTTATTATTAGTATGGAGTTAGATTGTTATAGATTTACCTTTCTCAACAAGTCTTTGATAATTCAAAGTTGCCAGTGTTACTGAGATTGATATTACACTATTATATTTCGTTCACAGCAAGATGTAGCGACGATCGTGTCACAGAAGCTGTCTTTGATTCGGAAGGAGCAAGAGGAAAGCGAACTCTATACCACACATGGCGTAAGTTACTATTGGAAACACTTTAATCTTAGGCCCGTTTGCATATGCAAAGTTATCTTTTGACTCTGAGTTATTTGCTAACCCGCCCATTAAGTAAGTATGAAATCTCGTGAGTTAAGTTTTTGGCGCAATTTTGCTTTGTGTTACATTTTACTCTTAGACAATTAGGTTTAACCTTTTAAACGCCATTGTCACGTATACATGACAAGCCAGCGCGTGCCCTGTACGCCAAACGTCACAAATATGTGACAAAAAGTACGGCGAATTTGTGGCTTGGCGTCTGAGGCACGCCGATGCGTTTGGGCTCTGGCGTTCAAAAGGTTAATAATAAGAATTTTAATAATAGGATTGCCTGATTTAGCTTTTTTTTTTCATTTAGTAACTCATGCAATATTTAATTCTTTAATTCAATATTTAAAGCTTTATTATTTATGAAGTTTTCAAACAAGAAGTTGCCGCGCGAAATTTATTTAATTTATGCTGATTTTTTACGCCACCTCATGCAACACTATACCATTTATTAATTCACAAGCTCGCAGCATTTCCCCAGGATAAAGAGCAGCTCAGCAGACACTCCGCGATAGTTTGACTTTCTATTAATCAACGAACAGATTTCTTCCTACTTACATTTTTTAATCGATCGGCCTGCCTTGCGTTTTCCCAAATACGTTGGGGTCGGCTTCCAATCTTACCGGATGCACCTATTTGTGTTTTATATGGAGCGACATCTCACCCAGTAACTGGGTAACACGATACCCCTTGGGAAACCCTACTTTAAATTTTAACACTTCACAAATCATGTTTTAGATTAATTTTTATCTTCTCTTTTTATTTTGCATGTTTATTTTATTTTACCAATTTTATTAAAACCTTATTTCCCTAACGTAGGTAATGTTTTCACAGTTTGGTTGGTCGGCGAGCTCGGTGAGTGAGTCGTCTCTGGGTCAGTTCACGGGCTCCACGGGCGCACAGATACTGACGCCAAGGGAACTGGCGAGCGGTACACAAGCTTGGGCCAAAAAGGTACACCTCTACACCTCAAACTATTTGGATATAAATATTGCTGCATTTTTATATGACTTCAGCGAAGTTGTTCTTTCATTTTCACGAATTATATTGGTATTTGGTAGGATGTTGAAACTATGAGCAGCGTAGATTGTGCACTTTGCGAAAACGCGATATTTTTGCATTTGGCGTTTTTAATATCGTATTGCGAAGATGCGGTCTGTTATCGTTTTGTTTAGGAGGAAGCCTTTAGGTTGTATTTTGACACAGTGCACTGACTCAACTTTGAGTTGTAAAGAAAGCAATTAGCGTAGGTATACTATAAAATATTTCTGCATTATCGATAATTTCGTGAAATTGCATGTTTTAAAATATTTGCATTGGTATTATAGTATGTTAATTTAACGAAATTTTGTGGCATGTGATTATGAAAGAACAATACGCTAGTATGGGCGAAACATAAAAGATTCGTTAAAGTATTAAACGAAACCTAGAAATAGTGCTCAGCTGACCTATTGTGTACTATGTATGGTGTTTAATCTTGTGTATTATCTGTATTTTGATAATAGTACGACATCTTTGTAAGTAGACTTTAAATCAGTACCTAGTTAGTATACTAAAGTCTAACTCAATTCATTTATTTCAACTAGACCATTAAAAGGCACTTTTGAACGTCAATTTTACCGTTCGAAATTAAAATATTAGTGACTAGTTGTCCATTCGCAAAAAATAGGTTCTTATGGAGAAGAACGGACAAGAAACTCCATAGTTACTCTTATCAAATATAAGTTTTAAAATATTTTGAATAAATATATTGATCAATTGATTATATTATGTGAGCACAATGCACACAAGCACAATCCTAAATAATAGTATTTATTTTCTATCACTGATATACATATTAAAATTACCACAGCATATAACTTAGCGGGTAAGATATATTTACTTATTACTGAATTGTCCCAAAAGACATTTAAAAATAGAATAGTGTGGCTGGGGACTTTGTTCCGCCACTTCTTCAGTAAAACAGGTGAGCAACTGGAGTGAAGGTGGGTTCCGTTTCTGCAAATTGTATAATTTATAGTGTTATTGTATTTACATTGAATTAACATTAATCCACTGGAAGTGAACATGTAAATTATATTAGTTACCGACGTATGTTGGCAACACAAATAGATTTATTATAATTATTATTAATGATAAGCTCACGTTTGACCACAATCTCAAAATCTCAATGCTTGCCTAGAAGTAACCTTTGATTATTAAAAACAAAATTGAACTCTATACAGCCTACCAATAGAGGCAGTCAGTGAGCGAGTGGTTTCGTTCAATACTTTAATAGTGTGGCAATAACTTTTCTTTCAGCAGTTTGGCTCTCCAGTCGGGATGGGCGGTCGGAGCGCGTGCGCCCGTGCGGTCAGAACTTATAATACTACTTGTATTATACTTTCTGACCTTTTTAAATACTACTGTGATGGTTGCAACAACTTATTTTTTAATGTTATGTCGTTTGATCACTACTTGTAAAGAAGCAATATTTGTAGCACTGTTTTTACGTGTATGTAATTTATTTTATATGAATTGAAGTTTTTAAAACGCTTTACTTTCTGTTAAATTTATATTAAGCACTGTGAAGTCCATTACTGAATATGGGACAATGGATGATGTCGAAAGCTGTATAGAATTGTAGCACTATTTAAATAGTTGGGTATTCTAAAAAGTTTTAGTATCTACAGCTAATAATTCCAAAATATTCGAATTTATATGTATTTTTATATAATTGCCTTGTATTTTCTATTATAGTTATACCTACAACCAATTATACCTAAGTATTTTACTCTCTTGTCAAAAAAACTATTAATACTTAAATGCCTCACACAACTTTGAATGCAAATTTAATCTAATTTATCTAAAATATTGCATCACATTTATTTATCAAGTTTAAAATATCAAGTATTCTATTATAACTTATAACACCTTTAATATTATTTAATGTGTAACCACAGTATGTATCGTTTGTATTTGTTGCTGCAACCATCACGTCCGTTACATGCCTTGTTCGTGTAGCGAGGGAACTGTGCAGTTCGCTCGTCACACCGCACTTTCTCTAATGTGATGGTAATTCCCATGCCACTCCCCTTTGGCATGTCAATCATCATTACCTAAGATTGCGTACAGATATTCAGTTTTCCCCTTTGTTGACTGACTTATTTCATGTTACCCTTTTGTTCTTTAATTTTATTTTGAATAATTTAAAAAAGTTCCACATAAACAGCCTTATTCATAAAAACTTTTTAAACATAATAATCTTAGTTTAAATACTGATTAGCTGACTTTTTTAAATTTAGGAATTGCTAATCAGTATTATAACTAAGCATTTGATTTAGATTTTTTTATGAATAAGCCTGTTACTTTGAAGTTTAAATAACAGAGTAATTGTGAAAATACAAATACCCTCTTCATTTAAAATATAGTTTGTATTTGTATGTTTGTTTCTTCTCTGATATCATTTAAAAATTTAATCGAAATCATCCACATTACATTGAGTTTATGTCCTTGTCTATAAAGATAAAATAATAATTTTTGGATCGCGGACATTTTTATGAACAAAATATACATCGAATGGATACAATATTTTCTAGTCAGTCTAAAGCCTATCGATTCTTTGAGCTATCTTCGAGTTTTCGAGAACGGCTTAAGGCTGGCCCGGGACTTGTGCAAAGCTATGTGCGAAGTTTTGCACAACAGTAAAAAAAAACAGAGGCCCCGCGACTTCATTCCAATGCATTAGCTAATGGTCCAACACATTTGTATATTTGACATTAGCAAATGCATAGGGTTGCTATCACAGAAAAAAAAATTGTGCGTCTGATGGCTCAAAGAAAAGTATGGCCGAAATGGGGAATTCATGAATATTTGTTGCAGCTTTTAAGTGATAAGGAGATGCGTGCACTTCGATGTCTTCGATGATAGGTGCTAACCTTACAATGTATTCAAAGAGGTAAGTATAATACGGGGAGGTGCAATGTTAATCAAACAAAATTGAACTTTATTTTCTTTACATACTGAGTGGAGAATCGCAAAATGACGTAAAGTTACATGACATTTCAGTGTGGATATGATCGAGCAAGTTGTGAAACTGTGTCCTCAAACTAGTGTATTTTCAGTTTTTAGATTCAAAACTATCAATTTTAAAACTTCTCATATAGTTTTCTATCAGGAATTGACACTGGACATAAGAAATAATCCCATTCAAAATAAAATATATTTTTATTACCAAATCAAAATTTATATTTCAGCACTGTCAATACATTCTCTAACTGTTCTAAACTGTGTAGGACCAACTAGTGCGCGCCGCGCCCGTGGAGGGAGGCATGGGCATGCACTTGCTCCAGAAAATGGGCTGGACCCCAGGGCAAGGGTTGGGTAAGGAAGGCACGGGGACCCTCCAGCCATTACTGCTGGAGGTCAAGCTGGACACCAGGGGTCTACAGGCCAAGGAAGAGGTCAGTAGCAGTAGACGCAGTAGAGGTGTAAGTAACATATCTTTTCTTTGTTTTTATTTTTTTCTTTAACTATGTGTTGGGTGTTTTATGATTCAGTCTGATATCAGTTGTTCTATTATATTCTGTTAACTATGTCTGGTAGATGTTGGTCTTATTTTTTAGTTTTGCTTATTTGATTAAGCACTTCCTTTTTGCAAGACCGCGTCTGATCGATGTTGAGCCGCTCCAAAATGCACATCTAAATTTCACGGCGACGTTGATCGACGTCGATCAGGCGCACAAACATTTTCTTGTTTCAGAATATCACTAAAAAATATCTTTTTTACAGATGAAACCACCACGGCCGGGTCGCATCCGCGGCCCCGCACCCCTCGTCGCCGGCGGCAAGCACCCAGTATCATTACTGGGAGAATATTGTTCCAAACAGAAACTAGGTCCACCTGAATATAACCTATGTTTCGAATGCGGTCCCGATCACAAAAAGAACTTTCTGTTCAAGGTCTGCGTACGTTGATAGTTTTTTTTATTGATTTTTTGTTTTATTTATAAGTTGCATATACGGTATGCGAGCGGCAGGAAAGTATCGTCAATGATTGGATGAAGGCCAAAGTATTCATCACAGAGCAACGAGACGCCAAAGCTGCCACTGCTAATAACGGTATTGTCAAAACGTTCCAAACACGCCAAGCATGTCAGTGGGTGGTCACCTTTTATAGTGGAGCCAACTTATCTGGCCCGGCTTTAGTTGAAACTACCGAAATCACTGTGAAAATTGACAAGACCTTTACGTAGATTTTGTTCACCGTTAGCGGTGCCAAGACCGGGGCCCGATAAGCTTTCTACACTACACTCATAAAAATTGACGGCCCGTGACAATTCTGACTGACTAAGCCAGCTGAAACTTTTGTTCAGCGCAAATTGCACGGCCGTGAACAATGACGTATCTAGTTGCTGCCGGTGCAGCGTTCCGTGTTCTGTGGGATTGGTATTATGCCTATGTCTTGATTACCGGTACTTTTCAAGTTGGCATTATATACGTCAGAATCTAAAAGTGATGTCGACTTTGGAATTAGCCATTTATATCTGCGTTGTCATCGTTACTTCACGAATTCTAAAATCCCAAGTTCATTTCCATTATGTGTCTTTCAAGGTTTCTCGAGTCCAAAGTTCTCATTAAAGCCTAAATAGTTATTACGACTCAGTGAATCATTTAGCATGAATAATTTGAGAAATAATGCTGAATCATGATTATTTTAGACACAATGATCAATGATGATAACTATTTCATCATTCCTCGATCTATCAATCATGGGAATGATATACATAGGCAGCAAAGTGATGATTTGAATGATGTAGGTACTACTTGCTTATTGTTAATGTAAGTGTGTGTAAGAGGCTACTTGCTTTGATGGTTTGATCACGTTAAGTAGATGAATAGAGAGCTACATAAAAAATATAAGAAAGGTATAAAGATGGGAGGTATAAGGACATACACATCAGCTATGTCTAGGGTTGCCACCCATACTTTATTATAAAGTATTGTACTTTATTTCGGGCAATTGTGCTCTTTACTTTATGAGAACAGTAACAGTACGCGAAAATACTTTAATTCACATCATTTGATTTTACAAAATACCCATTCTTTATACACAAATATGAGAGATTTGGTACCAAATTTGACTAAAGGAAATTGTCATACATGCATGTATACTGCATAAATTCGTGAGTCATGCCAGTTCATAGCATGTCTCACGAATTTAATATTATATATTTATTTTATTATAATAATAATATTATAATAATTTATTTTATTTCTTATCATATGACATAGCAAATGTTATTTTGAAAATGTATGGGCATTTTCCACATTCTGCTATAAGAGAAAAGCGTCTCTGAATCTGATAAAAATAATTACTTATTTGCTTTAACTTAAAAATAGACCTGTAAAGATGTGAAACTGTTTAGCAGTGATAATTATTTATTAAAAGATGCAAGATAATACAGTACAGTATTAGAAAAATAATTTAGTAAATAAATCGTACTTTATTTTGACACTATGTTTATTTGTACAAAAAAAATGTGGCAACCCTAGCTCTGTCCTTCATCGGTCTTTTTTAATAATACCTACCTTTTCTTATCATCAGATTGATGGTGATCATCACCAATCATAATCACAACCGACGTGCGTGTATCACCATCACCAGATGTATGAAAGTAAACGAAGGAATGGGAGTATGTAAAGAGCGTAGCAAGCAGGTAGCGTTCTGTAGTTTGTGCCTGTATCAATGTCATGACTTTATGTATGTTGGTATGTTTATTTACAAAATATTAAAAACAAAGCGTTATTCAACAGGTAAAAGTAGCAGGAACAGAGTACCAGCCAGCTGTAGCCAGTGCTAACAAGAAGCAAGCAAAAGCCGACGCCGCGCAACTGGCACTACAGAAGTTAGGCATAGTGACGTAACGTTAACGTAGGATCTAATCGTATACGACTGTTTATACTACTCTATTTTTATTCTTAATTAGTACATCACTAATTGCAATGTTTGCTAGAATACATACATTTAGGGTTATATGTTGTTTTATTTTTCTGTATTCCACGAATCTTGAACATTGGTCCTAATTTTGAAACCTTTATGAGCAATGACCAATTAAATTACTGATACTGTTAGCGTGCATCATCCAACTGCTAGGCAAACCCCCATACTTCCTTCCCCTTCCTTTCCGTCCCTTATTTCTTGCCATTTTTCTCCACCAAAACTCAGTTAAATTGAAAACTTCCTCCTTTTTGGAGTAATTAAAAACAAAAAAATCAAGAGTCAAAAAAAGATAAATAGTTGAACAACAACATTAATCAATGTATTATATCACAAATGTGATTCCATTAAACCTTCAGGTGTACTTAGCGTTGCAATGTGAACTAGATAACAAATAGCTACTAAAATGATTACAGAGATGCCCATATCAAGTGCTGTTACTGACTGATAACACCAATCAACACAAGATTGACGTGCCAACCCCTTCAATATGGCAATGACAGACAGTAAAAGGCATAGAACAAAATAAAACCTGCTTCATCAAGATGACACCCGGTTGTGACGCATTGGATATAGCGATACAAGTGCAATCAAACCTAATGGTGGCTCGGAAGACTCCGCAAGTCATTGCACATAAGCAAATATGTACATACATGTGACAGTAGAGGGTGCGAAGTACAGTGAAAAGTGATCTTCATTAAGTTTAAATCGCAGTTTTAGACTATACTAAGTAATTACCATGGGTATTGAAAAAAAAAAACAAATAATTCATAATCAGATTTATTTAACAACTATTTTTGACAAAATTACTACAACTATTCAGGACATAGACTAAAACATTAAATTTTAATATTAAGGAGTAATATTTTTGTGCATACATGATCGAAAGTCCAGAAACCTATGAAAAACCCAAACTTACTACATAGTTCAAAAGGTTTTTTAGTGCAGATTGAATTAATGAATACAGGTCCTTTTCTCCGCAGTACCTACAATTACTTCTTATAATGTAATAGATACTAGTCCTGCCTCCTTACGTTTCCTAATAAATCACAGATCTGTTCCCAATGCCTTCCAAGGTTACTCCTTTACTGCTTTTCTCCTGATTGTTGTTTGATCCTGTAGTCTGACAGAGCTGCTTTTATGGCATCCTCAGCAAGCACTAGAAACAAGAAATTCAGAATTTATATTTGAGTCAGTAGTTAGCTTTTATGTTCCATTTAAAACTATTGGTACTTATAAAAATTGCAAATGTGTTTACAAAACCTTATCTTAAACTGCTTGTTAGGTCAAGATAATAAAATACAATGTCAAAACTTATCAAATATCTATAAATATCAGAATAAATATCAAGGCAATGACTTGCACTTGAATAAACCCTTATAAAGAACTTCAAAGGTGGTTATAAAAAAATGGACCTCACGGGACTTCTGGCAGATATCAAATCTTTTGGTGAATATTAAATTTTTATTTAAAAAAAAAACACTAGGTGTGTTAACATAATATCAAGTTTTTACTACAGTTGAATTGATATAGTAAGCAGGTCATACAGGGAAGCAATGGAGTGTATTGTAATGGGCTCACACACAAGGGAGTCGTGAGCAGTGGCAAAAAATTATAAATATCTACAGGCCAAATAAGTAACTACAAATTTCAATGAACTTACTAGAGCAATGCAGCTTGACTGGTGGCAATGACAACTCTTTAGCAATATCTGTGTTCTTCAGCTTCAAAGCTTCATCAACCGTCTTTCCCTTCACCCACTCTGTAGCCAAAGAGCTAGAGGCAATAGCAGAACCACATCCGAAAGTCTTGAACTTAGCATCAATGATCTTTCCATCGTCATCCACCCTGATCTGCAGCTTCATTACGTCACCGCAAGCAGGGGCACCAACAAGTCCTGTGCCAACGTTTTTGTCCTTCTTGTCAAGGGAACCAACGTTGCGTGGGTTCTCATAGTGATCAATGACCTGAAATTTCATTGAAAGTAAAGGATCAGTTTCACTCAAATCATTTATTGCAACTAAATTAATGCATATCAATTCAGCTTGACTAATAATGTTAGGTACTATTTGCACAGGTGGAATTCAATTTAATTCCGTTTACTTTCAAGTTTTAAACATCACATAATTTGAATTTTTAAATTGAAAAATGGTAGTAAAAGTAGGAAAATAGTTTTGGTAGTGCACTTATCAACTCATTATAACGTAAACAAATTTAAATAAATTGATAACGAGTATCGGGAATTGGACTACATTCGAATCACTAAGTTCATGTGCATGGTTTAAAATGAAAATCTTCTTTGACTGAATACCGATGATAATATAATATATCATCGGTCAAGGTTATTCGTGAAATTACGTAGTTCACTGGCGAAATCGATAATCCTTGACATTGCAGGTACAGCTTACATTAGCATGGTAGGATGCGGTTTGGACAAGATTGGGAGCGCTGAAGCTTTTCAGGCAAATGCATCTGCGTATATTCGTCATCAAAAACGCCATCGTTATTCGATTATGTTTTGCTGAATTTTAACAATTTCTAGCTCGTATCCACACGCACTGCACTTTTTGTGATTTGTGAAAGAAGAAATTATTATGAGAGCCAACGAAATGTCTGTGTGACGTTTCTTTCTGTGGCAGGAACTGGAACATTCCGAATCATTAACCAAGTACACAAGTACTTTGGATTTAAGAAAGAGGACATCGGTTTAAAAAAAAATTACCTTATTAATTTACTATGCAGATTAATAATTTGAAAATTCATACGAATCACAAAAATTACTACAAAATTTATATAAAAACTTGAACTTCTAATTAGTTCCGATTGAATTTCGATAAAAGGATGCAATTTTTCTAATAACATTTTCGAACGCATTTTTAATGACAGTATCAGTAGCGTTCGAAACCCTTAATACATTATGAAATAGCATGTCATATCAGTTTAAAATTGGTGATCAAAGACTACAACTACAATAGTATACTACGGCTACTGGTGATGTCTATTACAAATAACCTTGCAAGAAGAATTTAAACTAAAATGTTGAAACTTAAATATTCTATTCTTTTCCGAGTATTGTGCAATATTTTATCCGATTGCACCATACAAAGGAAATAAATGAAGTTTACGAACGTGAGACATATTTATATAGAAACTTTTTATAGCGAACATGACAATCGGTTTTAGAGCGATTTCTAAGCTTGTGGCGCCTATAGTTGGGAACGTTATTTGTTTATCTCGAGCTCAATTAAGTGCAGTGTAAGTTAAAAAAACGATTAAAATATTAAATCATTATTTGATTTAAAAGTGTTATGCAATCGGTGATGCATCAGGCCGGCTACATTCGTTTTGTGTACATTACACATCACTAAATTGTCTGTATCTGTCAAAACTGATTTATTCTAAAGTAAAAACACAATTGAGCGGAGTTGGTTCAGTGTTTTTTTAATTTTACTTGTAAATCTTGTTATTTCCAGGAAAATGAGTGCTAATCCTGATTACAAGTCTGCGACATCCATCCACGAATTCACAGTGAAGAATATAAAGGGTGAAGATGTGAAACTGGATGTGTATAAAGGTCATGTTTGCATCATTGTGAATGTGGCTTCACAGTGCGGTCTTACCGCAAATAATTACAAGCAATTGAATGAACTGTACGAGAAATATGCTGAGGAGAAAGGTAGGTTATTCTGATAAGAAACCAACAACAATATTCTCGGCAACCTTTTGGCCGCTCTGAAGCGACACCTGGGACCGCGCGCCCCTGTTTTCGCCCGCACACATCCTATAGTCGCCGCTGATTAAATGTGCAAGATACGCCTTAAGTGCAGAGCAATGACAAAGTTTGGTGAGACTCATAGCATAGATATACAACACATGATCATAGTCATGAATGATTCTATGTTTGAATTCTAAATTCAAAATAATTATCGAACTTTTGAACAAAAACTCCTTGTCATGCATGAAAAAGTTCAAATCTTATTGCATACTTAATTACTTCATTTAAAAATCAACTTTAAAGACACAAGTCAATACTTGAATTGGTGGCCATGGAGTTAAATAAGTTATCTGAAATTAAAATAGACTAGCTAAAACAAGTGTATCTATTTTTAGGTCTGCGTATTCTTGCGTTCCCCTGCAATCAATTTGCCGGTCAGGAGCCAGGTAACCCTGAAGATATTGTCTGCTTCGCAAAAGACAGGAAAGTGATGTTTGATCTGTTTGAGAAGATTGATGTGAACGGAGACAATGCTAGTCCCTTGTGGAAGTACCTTAAGGTAAAGGTTCTGTATATCATTTTATATTTCAGAGTGCATTTGAACTGTGTGATATGTTGGCCTACTTACACACTGCTGCATGCATTACTAGTTTATTGCCCTTTTTACCTTTCTTTCTGGATGGTCTAATTTTAAAAGTATTTATAAGTAGATGAAGATTGAATATTATGAAATTAGATTATATTTGAATTAGATTAGTAGTTTTTTAATCCTAGAGACTAATTTCACAGGTGCAAATGGCAAACTCCAAATTGAAAAATCAAACAACAATCACTTGAGATGTCAAATTAGTCTCTGGGATTAAAAAACGAACTTTAGTTGCCACTTTTGGTAGTAAAAAGCTCTCCTATCTCCAATTCATATTCTTAAAAATATTCACAATAGTAAATATTAATATTATAATAATAATATTATTATGTTAAAATATACAAATTTGTAGGCCTTCATGTTTATTAGACAATAATTTGTATATGTTTTAGTTAGAGAAACCTACCGTAGCAAACTTTGAATGTCAGCTTAACTGATGCCAAAAAGTTATTTTATAGCATTCAATAATATCCAATAGAGAGCTCATGGCTAAAGAATAATAGCCGCATGGGCCGATCAAGGTTAAGCAACGCTTGTCAAGGCTGGTCTGTGGATGGGTGACCATCTTAACATACCGAGTTTCCTCTGTGCCTCGGAAAGCACATTCCCAGCTGTCATTTGTAGATTTTTGACAGTTGTTACAGATTGTCAGAAGCCAGTAATACTGACTTCAGTCTTGCCAAGAACTACCGTGTTACCCAGTTAATGGGTTGTGGAGTTCTGGTAGGCAGCCACTCCACGTAAAATACTGGTATTCAGCTGAATCCGGTTCGACTGGGAGCAGACCCCAATATAGTTGGCAAAAAAGGCTAGGCAGATGATGATTCAATAATATCTAACACACTGTAGAACATTCCACAGTTCAGTTATGTTGCGAAAAAACTTCATTCTAATCTAAATCTAATCTTATTTTCTTTAGTGAAACATGATAAAAATGTTATTTAATAGTTAACAAGCAATGATGTATTTGTTGATAACAGTCAAAGTACAGATCTGAAAAATAAGCATTATGTATCATAAAATAACCTAGCCTCAAAGGTGCAGGAACTAGTACAAGTTTAGTTTGTAGTCATGTTTAAAAACATCCATACAAAAATATTGAAATGTGACAGTAACTCCATTTTTTTTTTTGCTATATTTTTACTGAACCTATTCCGAGTGTGCATAACTTGTTTAAAGATATCTCAAGACGCTTAGTTGACACTTCACGTGATCCAAGCCAAGGGCTGGCTTTTACCTTGGTCAAAGAATAAGCATTGCCATATGATACAATGTGGCAATGCCGCCAGTATTTTGGGTACACATCCAGTCGACAGTGATGCGCATGACTCTTTTGACGCCATATTTTAGGGTTAATTTAGTTAGGAGTTCTTATTTTTATTTCTAGTGTATATATGTATAGTTAGTTAATATTTATTAAAACATTATTAAACTTAATCATTTAATTCAAACAATTTTGATGAATTTGGCTATAGATGACATAGATTGACTTTGTAAAATTACAGTGCACAGAATTTTTATACTTCGGGCTTTTGATATAATTTCCGACGATTACGCGGGCGAAGTCTCTCGCAGAAGCTAGTGTTAGCATAAAAGTTGCTGAGTAATGTAAATGAGTTTTTATCACTATTAGTAGGTAAGTAAATTAATGTGGCAAAACCACAGATGTATTGAAGGACAACCTTGGATATAAATCTATTTATGATAAGGAGAAAATCAATATGCCTGTTGTATTATTCATAGTTCTATAGAAATGGCCTTAGAATGGCCATTGCTAGTAATTATGTGAAATGGTTTATGTAGGCAGTATTTCTCACAGATTGTTCCATTGATTTTATACTTATGGGAATAGTATGGTAATAAATTAAAAATATTATTAAATCTTTACCTTCATAGTACAGCCAATAAGATAAGATGCACTATCAGAGAGATTACAACATTATCACTGTACGTGATTCTGATTGCTAATGATTTGTTATAATCAATCAACGTTAATTTCAATAATAAGTAGCACAGGTGCAATCAAAATGAGTTGTGTGACCCAGCGACCTTTAACACGAACGCGCTTTCACATAGCGCCAATCAATATTCCTATTTTTAAAAAGTTTTTTTTTTACAGCACAAGCAGGGAGGTACTCTGGGCAGTTTCGTCAAATGGAACTTCACCAAATTCATCGTCGACAAAGATGGCGTGCCCGTTGAGCGTCATGGACCCAATGTTGACCCATTGGACCTTGTCAAGTCCCTGGAGAAGTACTGGTGATCAATCTAATGGAGAAACGGCTTCGCATTTTATTTTTCTATCTAGGTATTTTAGACAGGTTATAGATAGTTTAGCAGTACCTAATATTGTACTGTAGCAATTGAGCATTTAACTTTATTATATAAATTGTCTTACTTATCATTCACATTACTTCTACTATGGAAATTCAAGCAAACAAACACACACAAATATAAGGTGCACTGGGGTAATTCCGACGGGATTTTTTACTAGATGATTAGAGGTCTACAGTTTGGTTAGATATGTAAAGTAGTTTCGTATTTACTGCCAATAGTATGCGATTTCTGTCATCTTATAGAAAAGATTTAACCTTTGGATATATAAGATTCTTGAATGAAGTAGTAGGATTTGCTAAATAGAGCATTTTGAATTATTGAGTAAAATTTTTTGATAAAGGGGAAATTCCGCACTATCTTGGGGTTATTCCGAAATTATCCAAAACTTGATTTTATTGCGCTTTGACCGAAGGTTTAAATTTCTTTTTCTATCGTATTTACCCCTTACACAAAATATCATGAGTTTTCGTAATAGTATCTCTAACATCATTTCTCATAGTATTGTATTTCCGAATAAAAAAAGAGATTGTGGTTCTCAACATTTCAGTCTAAATAAGTTAGGTTTTTTGGTTTATTCCTAGTAATCGTCACGCAGTTTAATCCCAGTAACTTTGTTTCTACTGGTGACAAGTGAGAGAAATTATCAAAGTTGCCTTATTTATAAGTGAGCTGATACTTGACAGTTCTGACAGATCTCTTTGCGCGAAATAGTATAATAAAGTAGTTGTTTTAATCCTTTTATCTGGCTTAAATTAATATTATTATTTTAAGCCCGATAAAAATGGATAAAATGACTGCAAATTTTTAAAAATGTGTTCAGACGCCAGCACATCTAGCTACTACAATCTGTCAAATTTCTTTAATAGATTTTCAACTTTATCGCTAAAGCATAAGGCTCAAAGTTGATTGGGAAAATTTGACAGTTTCGGGTAGGTTGATGTGCTGGCGTTTGTACATTACCGAAGAGTAGTTTTCAACGTGTTTGCTTCCAGCAGGGGACGGATGCTTTTATGAACTTCAGCGGTCAATCAAGATGAGCTAAAACTGTAGGTACTTAAATAAATAGAGCATAGATAGCATAGATTTTTACAAAGATACCTTTTATTCGATGCTTTTTGCAAAATAAAATAAACTTTCTTCATAAACATATTATTGTCTTACACATAAATCAGTCATCCTTCAAAATGTTTTATTAAAGTAGGAACTCACGGTCATAACCATTTTCAGTTTCTTTTTGGTATAATGTAAGTACTTAAGTACTAACCTTATCAAATAACAAATCACAGTGAGAACATAATATTTTTGGCATAAACTTATAACATTTTCCTGCAATGCTGTTCTTTAAGAATACAGCTATGCGAGCAGCGCTGTAGACCACGAAATTCAAATTTTCATTGAATTATAATCGTAAAAAAAATCATGAATACAACCCTCTTGAGTACATTTAATCCCATTGAATTACTGTTTGATGAAAAAGTCATTCAATGGGGTTAGATGAACTTAGAGGGATGATTTTAATCATTATTAATCAGTAAAGCCATATTTCTTTTGTTTGCGAATCATTTTTTCAACATAAAGCCTGATACTTACATGCAAATTACAAAAAAACGTAAGAAAATTTAAATTTCACGTTCTACCCTGGCGCTTCCACCTTAAATTCTTTTTTTAAAGTAAGTATTACAAAATTGCTTAAGACATAGAAAAACATTACTTAATACTCTTATATAAGTAATATAATAAGTATATAAAATCACTATTACGTAATCAGTTAAAATAAATGTTATCGTCGTTATTACATAAGTAGTATTCTTTATCGTTTTTTTTAAATCTATCTTCTTCACTATTAATGACTCTGGAACTTCATCAATCTCTTTCTTTTGGTTGTTATAAAGGTAAGGCGCTGCTGTGGTCTTATGGTTTTAAAAAAATTGATATTGATATTTTCTTCATTTTTTATTATTTTTTCTATGAACCCCACNTATAAGGTGCACTGGGGTAATTCCGACGGGATTTTTTACTAGATGATTAGAGGTCTACAGTTTGGTTAGATATGTAAAGTAGTTTCGTATTTACTGCCAATAGTATGCGATTTCTGTCATCTTATAGAAAAGATTTAACCTTTGGATATATAAGATTCTTGAATGAAGTAGTAGGATTTGCTAAATAGAGCATTTTGAATTATTGAGTAAAATTTTTTGATAAAGGGGAAATTCCGCACTATCTTGGGGTTATTCCGAAATTATCCAAAACTTGATTTTATTGCGCTTTGACCGAAGGTTTAAATTTCTTTTTCTATCGTATTTACCCCTTACACAAAATATCATGAGTTTTCGTAATAGTATCTCTAACATCATTTCTCATAGTATTGTATTTCCGAATAAAAAAAGAGATTGTGGTTCTCAACATTTCAGTCTAAATAAGTTAGGTTTTTTGGTTTATTCCTAGTAATCGTCACGCAGTTTAATCCCAGTAACTTTGTTTCTACTGGTGACAAGTGAGAGAAATTATCAAAGTTGCCTTATTTATAAGTGAGCTGATACTTGACAGTTCTGACAGATCTCTTTGCGCGAAATAGTATAATAAAGTAGTTGTTTTAATCCTTTTATCTGGCTTAAATTAATATTATTATTTTAAGCCCGATAAAAATGGATAAAATGACTGCAAATTTTTAAAAATGTGTTCAGACGCCAGCACATCTAGCTACTACAATCTGTCAAATTTCTTTAATAGATTTTCAACTTTATCGCTAAAGCATAAGGCTCAAAGTTGATTGGGAAAATTTGACAGTTTCGGGTAGGTTGATGTGCTGGCGTTTGTACATTACCGAAGAGTAGTTTTCAACGTGTTTGCTTCCAGCAGGGGACGGATGCTTTTATGAACTTCAGCGGTCAATCAAGATGAGCTAAAACTGTAGGTACTTAAATAAATAGAGCATAGATAGCATAGATTTTTACAAAGATACCTTTTATTCGATGCTTTTTGCAAAATAAAATAAACTTTCTTCATAAACATATTATTGTCTTACACATAAATCAGTCATCCTTCAAAATGTTTTATTAAAGTAGGAACTCACGGTCATAACCATTTTCAGTTTCTTTTTGGTATAATGTAAGTACTTAAGTACTAACCTTATCAAATAACAAATCACAGTGAGAACATAATATTTTTGGCATAAACTTATAACATTTTCCTGCAATGCTGTTCTTTAAGAATACAGCTATGCGAGCAGCGCTGTAGACCACGAAATTCAAATTTTCATTGAATTATAATCGTAAAAAAAATCATGAATACAACCCTCTTGAGTACATTTAATCCCATTGAATTACTGTTTGATGAAAAAGTCATTCAATGGGGTTAGATGAACTTAGAGGGATGATTTTAATCATTATTAATCAGTAAAGCCATATTTCTTTTGTTTGCGAATCATTTTTTCAACATAAAGCCTGATACTTACATGCAAATTACAAAAAAACGTAAGAAAATTTAAATTTCACGTTCTACCCTGGCGCTTCCACCTTAAATTCTTTTTTTAAAGTAAGTATTACAAAATTGCTTAAGACATAGAAAAACATTACTTAATACTCTTATATAAGTAATATAATAAGTATATAAAATCACTATTACGTAATCAGTTAAAATAAATGTTATCGTCGTTATTA
This sequence comes from Mamestra configurata, assembly GCA_002192655.3. Lineage (NCBI taxonomy): Eukaryota > Metazoa > Arthropoda > Insecta > Lepidoptera > Noctuidae > Mamestra > Mamestra configurata. The sequence goes on from NDFZ01004100.1 coordinate 35,328, forward strand.
CATAAGTAGTATTCTTTATCGTTTTTTTTAAATCTATCTTCTTCACTATTAATGACTCTGGAACTTCATCAATCTCTTTCTTTTGGTTGTTATAAAGGTAAGGCGCTGCTGTGGTCTTATGGTTTTAAAAAAATTGATATTGATATTTTCTTCATTTTTTATTATTTTTTCTATGAACCCCACATAATACCTCCATTTTTTTCTTACCAAATATCTGACGAGTACTGAATCATTTAATTGGTAATTTTCCTTCATAGCAAGGTTCTCTTCTTGAGTTTCGTATACTATTTCTTTACTTTCCTGTATAAGTAGCAGTTGTTCATTGTTGTCTTTTTCTTTAGAGTCTTCTCTAGTTGTCATATTTATTTCTTTAGTAAAAACATTATTATCGTATTCGAAATTTCTTTCAACATGTCTTTCCACTTCATTTTCTTTGACTGTTTCGTCTACTTTGTTTTCTTTCCCTTTGCTTTTTTTGCCTATTCCTTTACCCTTATTATGGAGAGGGTTTGAATTCTTGTTAGAGAGTATATTTCCGACGGTAAAATTTTCACAATTTTGATTTTTTTTACCATATTTAACATCATTTGTTTTTTTTGGTGACCTTAGTTCTTCTTTACATATTTGACTATCATTTTCAGAGTATTCATCCGTCAATTCTTCTAAATCAACACATTCAATATCAGAATCACTATGTTCGCTCATGATGTCGGATACACTAGTTATGCTGTCAAGTGAAGGCTGTCGTTTTCGTTTTTTATTTCTTATGCCTGAAGGGCCTGGCTGTTGTTCTTGTTGTTGTGTTGTTTCCTCTTTTTTTACTATTGTTGTTCTTTTTTTGTAAATTTTACTGGTTTTTTTAGCTATCGCTTTCAAATCTTGAGCTTTTTTCGTTTCTTCTAAAATTTTCTTACCCGTTTTTGCAGTTATTACTTCAGCGCCTTTAGTGACACGTTTCTTTTTTGTCGGTTGATTATCTTTTTTGTCCTGTTGTATTTTTCTTAAAAAATTCTTCGAATGTGCATGATGGCTCGGATAGTCGTTGGGCTTGAAGGAACTGTTGAGGTGCTTTTTTGATGATAACGTTCGAGATTATTTTTATTTTTGGAAAATTTTGAGTTGGTGTTTGATTAGAATTCTGTAAACATATAGGTATTTGGGATGGCTGTTTTGCCACAAAACTCAGCGTCTGGATATCAGATTTCGATACCTGAGACAGCAAGGTAATCTCATCAGTGTTTGACGATTTCTTTAAACAAGGAGGTAGTTGGGTTGGCTGTTTGGCCACAAAACTCAAAGTTTGGACACTGGGCTTTGAAATTTGCAACAGTAACGTATCGTTATCGTTGTTTGCATTTTCAAGAGCATCATTAGTGGTGGGAAGTTGATTGTTAAAGAAGCTAATACAAATTCCTTTCAGTGACTTCGGATTTTTGGGTGTTGGTTTTGTGGATGCAAAATGTATTTCTGATATCTTTTTTTGGAATCTTTTGTATGCATCTGGATCATACTTGTCCACAGGTATCACGTGAGAATTAAAAGGGAAAATCCCAGCTTTTCTAAAGCCACTTTTGATTATTTCGGGGTTTGTTTCTTGCCAAGTATCTGCCAGCGTTTGAGCAAAAACTTTTTTTGGCATTTTTGTGCCAACATTTCTACGCTGCCACTCTACCAACTTCGCATCCCATATTGACTTGAATGACTTGAATACTGCTATATCAAGAGGCTGCAGCAAATGTGATGTGTGTGGCGGTAGTTTAAGTATTGTGACACGGTTTCGGATTGCCAGCTCCACAACTCTAACATCGACGTGAGTTGAGTGACCATCATAAATAATAAGAACCGGGCGCTCTTCGCCCAGACTTGGGATAAGAACTTTTTCCATATAGTTATAGAAAATGTCTGTTTCCATCCACCCCTTAGTACTGGCTGCATACGATAATTCGAAATCGTAATCACCACCGTCTAGTTCAGCCATCCACTGATCCCAAACAAATTTGCCTTTAAATACAATCAAAGGCGGCAACTTCTTGTCAACACGGTGATGTTTTCTTTTCCACTCCCATGGGTGGTCCTCGCACAAGGTTTGTTTATTTGTCCAACTACTTTTGTTCTGGATGGATCCAGGCATAACGATGTCTCATCTAATTGAATTGAATTCCAAATGAATTGGGGACTTTCAAAAAGATCCAAATCTTTTAGAGTATTTTCCAGCTAATCGAAATATTCACCAATGACGAATGGATCTGTCATTTTTCTTCTTACAAATTCTACAGGCTGTGCTTTTTTAATTGATAACCGATGTCGTTTCCGGAAATTGATGAACCAATCTGTGCCTGGGACATTGTTTTTAAATGGTGTTTTAATTTTATTCACCCGCACATATTCAGCGACAAGCTCCATAATTTCAAACCTAGTTAGGCCATATCCCCATTTTTCCATGATTCTCACAGTTTCTGCTAATTTTTTTTCATCTTCTAGGTCTATAACAGTTGGCCTACCTGCATTTGGTCTGGTAGTTTCTTTGCCTTTTTTTAAATGTTTATGAAGAGTCGTCATGGGAATCTTATAATGTTGCGCTGCTCTATATTGTGTAAGTTCTCCATTTTTTACCTTTGCGATCGCATGAGATAAATCTTGTGGATTGTATGATTTAATTTTCTTTCTTATATAAGTTCGCGGCATGATGGCTCTGAAAAAGACATACCTACTTACATAACATATCATAACATCACGCGGCACGCCTGTATTTCCCAAAAAAATGCGAATTCATTCATTCTAAATCAAACTCAAACTCAAAGCATTTATTTCAATTAAACCATTTACAAGCACTTTTGAATGTTGAATTTATAATTATATGTGATTAAATTAAAATTTTATTTAAAAAATAAACTTTGTAATAAGTTAAAACCGCCATTAAAAATAACTCAATAATTTAATGTGCCATTTATTTGGTTTAAATGGTCAATAATATAAAATCACTTTCAAACAAGTTTTCCTAGAAAGACCGAAATAATAATTTAATTTTGCACATTTCGTGTAATGTCATGCAAAACATCTGATCGAACAGATTGAGAATCACTGTCAATTTCTATGGAAAAACTAAGTGGGGTTATTGTGTAATGATTATACATCGGAATCACCCCAGAGGGGTAATTACGAAAAAGAAATTAAAACACAGCTAGGACGTTGTTTTCCTCTTACGAATTCGCTAAAAACTATAACGTATTGTAAAAACAAGCACCTATTCAAATAACTTACCAGAATTCCGAGAAAATGATGTTGGGGTTATTGCGAATCAACAAAAATGGCGCGAAAAACACTCTTTTGATAAAAGTTGACGCTACGCACGTAACGTTGACACTAGCTTCTCACGATGACTGACGCGGCAAGGACAATAAAGATGGCGTCTAACCCAATGTTGCCAATAGGAAAATATGGCTACGATAAGTAGAATTTTTGAACTTTCAGAATAATCCCAGTTTTCTGAATTACCCCAGTGCACCTTACACATATTTACAACTTTTATTTTTTTGGAACTTGGCATTACGAAAGATTAATCTAAGTAAATGTAGCAAAAGAAAAATCTTTAAAAAAATTGCAAACGCACTGTGTGATATATTACGTAGTTTTTAAGATTTATTGTTATTTTTTGTGATAAAATATATCGACTTATAATTTTGAAAAAATCTTTTAATTCACTGTAAGTAGGTACCTATTATCTCCCTTTTAGTGGTCCTCGACATGCGATGATTACTGTTTCATGTGGACAATTATTTTATTTTTAGAAGTGCGTCATATTTATTCTGATGCAGTGGGTGGCGGCATCACTGGCATCAACTAGGTGATTGAACTAAAATACACTTCTGGACACATCTATTGGCCCACCTTGTATTTTCAGTTTCGTTTGGTCCTAGCTAAAATTTTATATTAGGTCGAGCAAAAAGTTTTTATGCAGTTTTGAACCTGGCACATTCACAATTTCATTCAATAGTCTTTTTTTGAATTTCGAACACAGAATTTAAAGAAACAAAAGACAATTTGGAGCCTGTTTGTTGATATCAAACAATCGAATACTAAGAAAACTTGGTTTTATTGGTTTACTTGGATTTAATTCTTGAAAAAGTGATTGATATCTTTGGTTTTGCAACAAACATTACTTATTCTTAACATTAAGGTGAGGTTCTATCAATAATCTATGGATACTTCACCTGAAGTCGCCGCCCAAGCTGTGGCACTTATTCAGGCCGGACACAGCCAAAGAAACGTGAGTGCTCAACTTAATTTAAGTCGATCTGCGGTCCGAAATGTTTATCGGAGGTACCTAGAGACTGGCGGCTTTGTTCGTCGCCAAGGAAGGCCACGATCTCGGGTCACAACTGAAAGGCAGGATCGATTCATCGTGACGACCAGCTTGAGAAATCGTCACCTTACCTCCATTGAGATACAAAACCAACTTCGCGACTTCCACGGAGTATCTGTGAGCGCTCGAACTGTTCGGAGAAGGTTAAAAGAACGCGATATGGTACCACACAAGCCAGCTAATGGGCCCAAACTAACGCGAGCCCACCGAACAGCGCGCCTTCATTTCGCACGCAGTCATTTAAATTGGACACAGCAAGATTGGAGCCGTGTACTCTTTTCTGATGAGTCTAAAATTGTGTTACATGGCAATGATGGAAGGAAGAAGGTCTACCGACGTAAGGGAGAGCGTTTCGCACAATGCTGCTTTGAAGAGAGGGTTGCTTATGGCGGTGGCTCATGGACTGTCTGGGGCGGTATATCCGCGAGCGGCAAAACTCAACTTGAGGTTGTTACAGGACCACGGCTGCCAACATTAAATGCTGAAAGGTACATTCGTGAGTGCTTAGAACCTCACGTGATACCATACGCGGACTATGTGGGCCCAAATTTCCTTTTTATGCATGATAATGCAAGAGCCCATGCGGCCGGCATCGTCAGGGAATATCTTCGGGATGTGAACATCACAGTTATGGACTGGCCAGCCAGAAGCCCAGACATGAACCCCATTGAGCACATGTGGGACGAGCTAAAAAGACGTGTTAGGGCTCGTCAGCCAGTTGCCCAGACGATGCAGGAGTTGAAAACTGCCATAGAAGAGGAATGGGAGATGATCCCTCAAAATTGCATAGAGCGGTTGATAAACTCTATGCCTAATCGTATGAGAGCTGTGGTAGATGCCCATGGAGGCAACACGCGTTATTAAATTAAACCTTTATTTGATAAAACATGTTTTTTATTCAAAAATCAATTGCCTTTAACAAGGCGCATATCCGACTTGTTAGGCGTAGCTCCATGTCGTATGGTATTCTGAATTCAAATTTAAAACAATACGATCGAAAAAGATGGTAAAATGTATCAGGTTTAAAACTGCATCAACAGTTTTTGTTCAATCTAGCAATCATATTTCGGTAGGGGCCATCGAAACCTAAACTCTAAGGTGGGCCAATAGATGTGTCCAGAAGTGTAAATGCCCCCAAATGCATCAGTCTGCTTGAAAACTGATTCGTTCGGATCTTTTTTGTCGTTTTATGCGGTCGGGTTTTTTTGATACAACTCATATTTTGCGATGGTTTCATTGCTGTCACTTCTGAAACAAAATTAATTATAGATAGTAGTGATAATAATGTAGTTATAAAGACGATATCTACTGTGTGACCGCCGCTTTACTGTTCATCGCGACAGCTGCGACGGCGCCTGAAACAAATGAAAAACTGATTATAAAAGCTACATGTCAAAGGTAATTGTTGATAATTTGTTGGTAAACAAAATAATCTACCAGAAGCGGAGCAAAGTTGAAGAATTTATCGAAGTTATTCTATAACATGTGTCTTCAGAACAACACCGAAACGTGAGCATAATCAAGCAAAACATTACTTACCTAAATCATCATAATATCTTTGAAATAAGATGATGGATCACTTTCCATTGGCGAAGTATATGGGGCGGACCCACACCTGGCTAGTCTTTCAAATCCAAACAAGGCCAAAATACTGGTACCTACAGAGGAGTGTCTGTGCTCTCCAGATTTTTTGTTAAGTTTTGCGGCTCTGCCCAGCTTAGTGAGTTTTTTGAGCCTATTTGTACAGATTTTTCTCGGCTACAAACTCAATCTATCTGATTTGCACCAATTCTTGTTTGTGCAAGGTAGACGGGAAAACGCTACCTATATATACCGTACAAATGGCTAGCATACCATGCAGTTTTTACGCCAATGTTTGCACAAACTGTTTGCGCAAGCAAGATTTAGCGTGTAGCCGAACATTCAAGTTCGGATCCATGAAAAACATAAATTTGAGTTTTCTGTTTTTACAAATTGATACCTAGCCACCTAGAGTAATGTTTCTGTGTAAGGGTAAGGCTGGGTAAGTACCTATTGTTGTTTCCAGCGATAATTACAAATCTGCGACATCGATCCACGAATTCACAGTGAAGAATATAAAGGGTGAAGATGTGAAACTGGATGTGTATAAAGGTCATGTTTGCATCATTGTGAATGTTGCCTCCCAATGCGGTCTGACTACAAAAAATTACGAGCAATTAAACGAAATGTACGAAAAATATGCTGAAGAGAAAGGTGCCTACCTACTTAGTTAATTCTCGCCAAATTTTTGACTGCTTTGATTGAAGTTAGAGCTAGGTTAGCGCACCGAGTGCACAGGCGTGCAATCTGTGCGCATACCCTATTTTCGCCAGTTCGCCACTGATTTATGGTACCTACCTACCTGGTAACAGAGGACTTACTCTCCTTGTTGACTAAGGAACCCTAAAAACCAGACAAGTGCGAGTCAGACTCGCGCATCTGATCGAGTCTTGATTGTTTCCGAGTAGGTATACACTACCTACGGAAGTTTATAAACTATGAAAGGAATATAAAGCAGGTAAGATTGAAGGACAAACTTAACTTTGTTGTTGAAAAATACTCTCCTATAGGTACATCAATGTACGCGGTAAGGGTGTAAGGTAAGGTACACGGTCAATTCTTCAACCAGAAATAAAAGTTTTTAATCGTAAAAAATGTTTTATGTGATAAAACTATAAATTACCAATTTTCAGACTTTCCTGTACTTTTACTTAGGTACTCTAAGATCTCTCTTCTTGCCAAATTTCATGAATCTAGGTCAACGGGAAGTAGGTAAGTGAGAGTGAGAGTGTCGAAAAATGCGTTTTCTGCGGCATAAACGGCCGTATCTTTTTTGACGTGACAACGTCTAATATGAACGCCGGCTGCACGCACGAAAAAGGATGACTCATTGTACCTAACGTTACGATCATTTAATCAGTGTTTTGTTATGACGTTGTCACGTTAAACTATCGTCCGTAAACCGACTTTACAGACAACCAATTTTTTACGTTAACAAAAGTTTGACTTTTTTCACAGCTTCAAGGGACTGAAGACTCAGTTGCTGAGTAGGTAATTTCCCAACTGTCAAATTAGCTACCAACAGACGGACAGACACCTACCTACCTAGACGCTTAACGGCCGGTCTCAATAACGTATCTACCTTTGACCAACTGTCAAAAGATACCTTTGACAGTTGGTCAAAGGTAGATACGTTATTGAGACCGGCCGTTAAGCGATTTTGATGATATTTAGAACAGAAATAGATAAGACCTTTGCAAGGAAATAGATACTTAGGCTACTTTTTTATTTTCGATTTTTCCGACATTCATGCGGGCGAAACCGCTGGCAGAAGCTAGTAATAAAAAACTTACTTAGGTACCGGTATCAAGTTTAATAGACTATTTTAATGATGTAGTTAGCCCGCGAAATACATTTTTTTATTGTTAGGGTCTAAGCCCAGGTGACCTGTGCAGAGCATAAAGTTTGGCGAGAGTAGTTATAAAACTGAATATACATAAGAAAGACCCCCACTAATCGTACAGAACCCACCTACTTCTTACTGAAATAGTAGCTATCACAAACGCACTTGCCAATTTTTAGGTCTGCGTATTCTAGCATTCCCCTGCAATCAGTTCGCTGGTCAGGAGCCAGGCAATCCCGAGGAGATTGTCTGCTCTCTCTCAGATCGGAGAGTGAAGTTTGATCTGTTTGAAAAGATAAATGTGAACGGGAAAAATGCCAGTCCTTTATGGAAATTCCTGAAGGTAAGATCTGTACCTATGTTATTGAGTTTATTTAGTCTATGCTTACTATGCTTAGACCTACGTTGTATAGACGCTAAGAAGACACCCAGTGGCGTAGCTAGCATGGGTGACACCTGGTGCGGATCATGTGGTGCCACCCCACAAATGGAGTCCGTCCGTCCGTCCGTCCCCCCCCAAATAATTATGAGTTGCGACTCTCGTCTACAGTTGGTGCTCCATTTGTGCCGCAGATTTTTTTTTTTTAGGAATGTTTTTACATCACGCTTTGTCAATGGCAAAACGGACTAGGTACTTGTCCGTAAGTAGGTACTGGTTGATGAGAGCATTATAATTTTTGGGCCAGGGGAATTTAAAAAGTTTTGCAACCCGCCTCAGATTTTCTCGTCTCACTTAATTCGACACAATCACCCATACTTAATTCGAAGTGTCTTTGTTGACTGATGCGGATAAGCTCAGTAAGCAAAACAAACATTAATGCACTCCACCTCCGACAGTTATCATTGCGTCAACCGTGTAGGAGTAACACTCGTGTCAAAAACAATAGTAAAAAAATTATGACAGCTTATCAGCTAGCATGTTGCCAGTTTCACTGGTCTAAAGGCTATGACGGCAAATGCACTATTAATTTCTGCCGACAAACTGCTTTGCACTGCCGACAAACTGCTTTGCAGTTTGGCAGATGTTATTATAAGTTTAAAATTTGTAACTTAATATAATAAAAAAAATTAAGCCTACGTTTGTTTTACACAGCACAAGCAGGGCGGCACTCTGGGCAGTTTCGTCAAATGGAACTTCACAAAATTCATCGTCGACAAAGATGGCGTGCCCGTTGAGCGCCATGGGCCCAATGTTGACCCATTGGACCTGGTCAAGTCCTTGGAGAAGTACTGGTGATCTATTTAATAAAGTTGAAGAACTGCTCCTTTTTTTTTATTTACGTAGAGATGCCCTTTTAGCCCGTCTCTTTTCAACCGACTTTCAAAAGAAGGAGGTTATCAATTCGACTGTATGTTTTCTTTTTTTTTATGTTTGTTATGCGATCATTCCGTCAATTATTATGAATGGATTTTGATGATTCTTTTTTTATTCGAAAACCTATACTCCTGAGGTGGTCCCATTGGCACCAAGTCAGAATCTGATGATGGGATCTTAGGGAAATCGAGGGCAACCCTCAAATTTTAAAGGCACATACATTGTTTTTCATATATTTTCTAACGCAATTTAGATAATTGTGTCTGGTAATCAACATCTCATCTTGCTGAGCTGACGATGGAAGGTATAAGTTAGGATCTGATGCTGGGATCCCAGGACATTTGTTTGATCACCGATATTTTCTCCAATTGTCAACCGATTTGGATGATTATTTTTTTGTTTGGAAGAGTATTTTTCCAAACGGGCTCCATTTCAATTTGGTGTAGATCTGATGAAGGATTTCGGAGGTAAGCAACGGAACTCTTCAATAAATGATAGCAAATCTCCCGGGCTTGCTGAAATTGCATGTCTGTTTATTGATTACACCAGTTCATAACATAACATCACGCCAGTAGACGTAGATACAAACAAGTCAACCTGAATTAACATGTTTCGGGTTATCTATTCGGGCATAACTTTATTGTTCATTAACCGATCTTAATGGTTATTTTTGCATTGGGTTTAGTTTAAATAGCTATATTGCATTTGCACTGTATTGTAAACTTCAAAGATAAACCAGTGACCTCCCCACCTTAAAATCAGTAAAAACTAGTACCAAAGCAAAGTAGATATTTAACTGTGAGCTGGTGTGGACTTGGACTGCGAAGGCACACAAAGAAACTCCTTAACGGCAAATAGTACAACCACTCGTTATGGGAATAATGTCACTTAGTTGTGGGGTATCACCACTAAAAAGTGGAAAATAAAAACTTTACAAAAAAAAAATGGAAGTCGGTTTTTTTTATAAAAAAGTTTTTTTACATACCTGTTGTAACATAGCTGGCAGTTATTTTCTAGGAGGTACTACGTTTTTTTTTAATCTAGGTACTGTATGACCATGACCTTGCCCAACTGGCAATTACGAACATGACTATCGAAACTGAAGTGACTTATAACCAGGGACCGTACAACCCCGGTTGTGAGTTAAGCCCACGGAGCAATAACGAAGGGGTAAGCCGTTTACGAAGTACCTTAATCATGATGTAACTCCTTGAAACCCATACAAGGACTTACATCACGGTAAAGGTAGCACGGTTAAGTATTCGTTATTTCTAAAAAAATATTTAAAAGCATCTTCTCCTATCATTGTTTCTTTTTGAGAGGCATATTAGATCAGCATCACGTTTCGTGTTTTTATTTTATGACACATTCAAAAATAACAAACACGTCGAATTTCAATCAATATTGAAATTCGACGTGTTTGTTAATTGATATTACTTCCACGCCAATTTTACTTCCCGATTCTTTCTCTTTTTCCCCTGTGACCGACCCTGAGATCCTCAAAACCTTCAATGCAATCAAATCCAGGGCTGTTGGCTGTGATGGGGTCAACATAACTATGTTATCCCTCATAATTAAAAGTATTATCCCTATTATCACACACATAATCAATACTTCCTTACAGTCTGGAATATTTCCCACAATCTGGCGTAAGGCTTTTATAATCCCCCATCCGAAAATATCCCACTTTATTTAATCATTACAGACCAATCTCCATTCTCCCTTTCCTATCTAAGATCCTGGAAGCAGTTGCTCTTAAACAAATATCTTCCTTTGTGTTTGGGAATAATCTGTTATCCCCTTTCCCTTTCCTATCCGGAAACGACAGTGGGCGTTCCTCAGGGTTCAATATTGGGTCCATTCCTTTTTTTAGTTTACATAAATGATTTGCCCCAATTACTTAAAAATCAACCAAAGATGGTGTTATTTGCGGATGACACATCATTAATATTTAAAATAGACCGACGTTCACAAAATCTTGACGACGTCAATAGCTCTATTCATCAGGTCCAAAATTGGTTTACGGCAAACAACTTGGTTTTAAATAAAAAAAAAACTAAATGTATTAGATTTTCTTTACCAAATGTTAAAAGTAGCGAATGTGACATCATATTGAATGGAGAAAAACTGGAGTTCATTAATCAGACGGTTTTCCTAGGTATCACATTGGACGAGAAATTACAATGGGGGCCTCATATAACATCTCTTGCGGGTCGTCTAAGCTCAGCCGCGTATGCTGTTAGAAAGATAAGACAGTTAACAGACGTAGAAACCGCACGTTTGGTCTACTTTAGTTACTTTCACAGCATTATGTCGTACGGTATTTTGCTGTGGGGTCGGGCTGCTGACATTGAATCCATATTTATTTTACAAAAGAGAGCTGTCAGAGCCGTTTATAATCTGCGTCGCCGTGATTCTCTTAGGGAACTTTTTAAAAAGATTAATATTATGACAGTCCCTTGCCAATTCATTTATGAAAATATTATGTATGTGCGGAAAAACCGACATCTTTTTAGTAAAATTAGTGATAGACATAATTTTAATACTAGAAATAAAGACAAATTAGATCAACCATTTTTTAGATTAGCTAAAGTCCACACTTCTTTCATGGGGTATTGTGTTAAATGTTACAACAAAATACCTTCTGACATATTAGAACTAAATGAAAGAAAATTTAAAACTCATGTTAAAAGTACACTTTGTGAACAAGCATATTACAAATTAGAAGATTACATTCAGGATAAGAATGCTTGGAAACATGCTGGTCCTGCTCCATAGGACAATCAAGGGTGAAGGTCAAACTGGTTGATTAATGTATTAACTTTATAGATATACTGTTTCTTTTTTTGTGTTTTTATTTTTCCGTTGACTCACACACTTGTTTAATTAATGGTTCCAATGTTTGTAAATATGTGAGTACAATTTACCTAAATTTCTTTAGGAAATTAATAAGTTTACCTCTGCTGGTGATACTTTGTTCTTTAAGTAGCATACTCTGGGTGCATCGTCCTCACATAATATTAAATTAATTGTTGTATACCAAATTTTGTAAAATAATTATTTAAAAAGAGTAACTATGGAGTTTCTTGTCCGTTCTTCTCCATAAGAATCTACTTTTCCGAATGGACAGTAGTCACTTTATTAATGTTACATTATTATTTTACTGAACTGTAAACGATGACGTTCAAAAGTGCCGTTTAATGGCCTAATTGAAATAAACGTTTTGACTTTTGAATCAGGTTTTCGGCCTGGCCACAGCACAGCCACAGCCTTACTCAAGGTTACAGAAGACGTTGAGTGTTCGAGATTAGCGGTGTTAGTTTTAATAGATTTCTCCAATGCTTTTAATACCGTTGATCACGACATCCCCCTAGCTATTCTGTCTCAAAATGGGGTTTCTTCGTTGGCACGGGATTGGTTTTCATCATATCTTCGTGGTCGCCAGCAATCGGTTCGTGCTGATCAGAATTTTTCTGACTGGCGCGCCCTGAAAACTGGCGTTCCACAAGGCGGTATCCTCTCTCCACTTTTATTTTCTCTATTTATAAACTCTATTACCACTGTTCTCAAATGCTCTTACCATTTGTACGCTGATGACCTACAGCTCTACGCGCAAACTGACATTGCCAACATGGACAACTGCATCTACTTGCTGAATGCTGACCTTCTGACTATCAGTGATTGGTCAAGCAGATTTGGGGTTGCTGTCAATGTTAGTAAATGTCAGGCTATTCTGATTGGTAGTTCATATTTTCTACGTAACTTAGACACTAGTCAACTACTACCGCTTACATTCAACAATACCATAATCACTCTCTCGCCACACGTTAAAGACTTAGGTCGGTTTAGTTGGAATAAGCAAGTTGCTCAAGTTAGCCAGAGAGTAACATTCACACTGCGATCTCTCTATAGATTCAAGCATTTTCTTCCTACAAGCACTAAAATCATTTTGGTCCAGTCACTTGTGCTTCCTATAATTGATTATGCTGATGTTTGCTACTCTGACAAACTGGATCGACTTCTTAACAACTGTATTCGTTTCATTTTTGGCCTTCGTAAATATGATCACATTTCTTCCTTCCGTTCTCAGCTTAAATGGTTGCCTATCCGTCAACGGAGATCCCTCAGATCCCTTTGCATGCTTTGCACTATTATGAACGATCCTTGTGCTCCTGATTATTTAAAACAATATTTTAAAGTGTTGGTCAGTTCTCACAGTCTCAACCTTCGAGCATCTAAAAACATACTTCTTCATAATATCCCTTCTCACCGCACCGGGTTTTTGTCTAATTCTTTCGCTATTTCTACCATTAAACTCTGGAATACGCTACACCTTGACACCAAGAAGGCGGCGTCTAAATTTTCCTTTAAGCGAAAAATCCGAAAATACTTCTTAAAAGCTTGTCATTCTTAGTTGTTCTTCGTCATGATTATTATGAATTCTCTTAATATCATATTTATTAGTTTATTATTTTAGCATTTTAATGTATTTTATTAGTATAATAAATATTATTTGTGTATTCTTTCCGAAACAAAATTATATTTTAAATGTTATTTTTATTTGTTGTAAACCTACCACAGTGATTAACCACTTTTTAACCCAAGGTTGACTGGTAGAGAATGCCTTGATGCATTAAGTCCGCCCATGTACCACTATTGTACATTATAATAAATAATAAAATAAAATAAAAAGCCTTTTATTTCTTGCAAGTAACATACTTAAAAAACATTATAGGTACAGTGAAAAAAAAACATTACTAAAGAAAACTAATGATCTATCTCTATTGAGTATATAATGTAAAATTTTAATTTAATTACTTCCGCAAGAACCCCTCTGCAGGTGAAGGCCTCCTCCAAAGATAGCCAATCCTCTCTGGACTAGGCTGTCTGAAGCCAATTTGGGCCAGCTATTTTTATAATGTCATTCTCCCATCGGGCGCAAGGTCTCCCTCTCTTCCTCTTACCCTGTGGTCCTGTCCATGTTGTCACTGTTTTTGTCCATCTCCGGTCTTGAAGGCGCGCGACGTGGCCTGCCCATTTCCACTTCATGGTTAGAGCCTGTTCTAATCCGTCAATAGCTTTAGTTGTATTTCGTATTTTACTGTGCCGGATTTTTTGAATTTTCTTTATATTTAGCATGCTGCGCTCCAAACCTCGGTGGCATGTTCTTATTTTTTTCTTTACTTTGTCAGTGAATTTCCATGTTTGACATGCATAAGTGAGACATGGAAGCAGGCATGTATTTAACAGTTTCGTTTTTAGTTTCGTCGGCATTTTACTTTTGAATATTTCTTTTAGACTCCAAAATTTATTCCATGTAAGTTGTGTCCTGCGGTCTACTTCTCTCTCATTGACATCTCGGTTGAAACTAGTTAATTTGCCAAGGTATGTGTATTGATCTGTATATTGAAGTGATGTGTTGCCGATATATATTTGTCTTTTGAAGTCGTTAGTCATTAGCATGGTTTTTGAGAGGTTCATTTCCAGACCGACTTTCTTGCTATTATCGTCAAGATTTTTTAACATACTTTGAAGGTCTGAACCTGACTCTGATAGAAGCACTAGGTCATCTGCAAATCGCAAGTGGCTCAGAAACTTGTTTCCAATCTTAATTCCTTTATCTTTCCATTTAAGATCACTTATTATCGTTTCCAATACAGCTACAAATAATTTAGGGGACAATGGGTCACCTTGTCTGACCCCTCTTTTGATAGAAAACCAAGGACCGGCCGTCTCCAGTTTTACTCTACTCTTGCTATTGTTGTATATACTTTTAATTACTTGAATGTATTTTTCTTCGACTCCCTGTAGTCTTAGCGTTTCCCATATACTTTCATGCGATATAGTGTCGAACGCTTTCTGGTAGTCCACAAAAGCAATGCTGAGAGGCCTCCTTTGTTCTTGATATTTCTCGATTATGAGCTCAAGCGTGTGAATGTGATCGATGGTAGAGAATCCTTTTCTGAAACCCGCCTGTTCAACGGGTTGCTTTGCATCCAAGGTAGAACTTATTCTTTTGTTTAAGATAGAGGAAAAAAGTTTATATATACATGACAGTAGGCTAATGGGTCTAAAGTTGCCTATATCGTTGGGGTCTCCTTTTTTGTAGAGCAAAATTATGTTAGACTCTGACCACTGGGTAGGTGTGGTTCCTGTTTCTAAAATAAGGTTAAATAAGTTAGTAAGTGGAACAGCAAGTAATTTTGCAGCTGTTTTCAGTATTTCATTGCTGATGTTGTCTGGGCCTGGACTTTTGTCTAACTTCAATCTTCTCAGCTCTTCAATGACTTTGCTAACTTCGATACTCGGTACTTCTGTAATCGCGTAATCGACCGTAGAGCTTGTATTACTGGTATTATAATAGTACGCTCCATTACTACTTGAATAGAGTTTTTTGTAGAACTCTGTCGCTACTGTGATTATATCTTTACGACTATTTACTGCATATTCTCCTTTTTTAAGTTCGTTTATCCATGTTTTGTTGGTCCTTAGCTCTTTTTGAGCTTTTTTAGTACTGCCTGATTTGTTAAGGTGTTTTTCTATGGTTTTATGTCTGTGGTTTGCATTGTCCCTTTTTATATATTTACTGACTAATTTATAGAGTGCAGAGATTTCATTTTTCATTGCTCTTGTTTTATTTTTTGAATTTTGTAACTCTTGTCTTCTCTTCAAAAGTTTGAGTGTGGTGTCTGCAAAACTTTGTGGCTTTTATGCGATACTGACTCCAATCTAACTGTTCGTATGCAACTTGTGATATGTTTGACCAAATTATCGTAGTGATTTTGGATCGTTGAATCCTTATTTACCCCATGTTTACCATGCATTGCAGAAGAAGCCAGACATTCACAAAATTTGGAGAGCTCTTGTTCGTCTTTCAATGTGGGATTTTGGTTTGTGTTGTACTGATTTCTACGTTTCTTTGTTTGAGCGACACTGATGGTCGCTCTCAGTGGCCTGTGATCTGAATTGTAATTAAAATTTAGCACCTCCACGTTCTCAAACATAATAGGTCGGTTCGACAGAAAAAAGTCGATTTCATTTTATATTTCCAATCCGGTGAATGCCAAGTCCATCTGTTCTTTAATTTCTTCTCGAAAAACGTATTTAATATGGATAAATTATTCTCTTTAGCAAAGTTTATCAACTTTTGACCTCTTTCATTTCTGGTGCCGTATCCGTTGGATTTCATAACTAGGTGTTCTTCCTTTTTTGGTATTCCTATTTTTGCGTTGAAGTCTCCCATCAATATGTAGTCTTTGTGTACTTTGTCTAGTGCCCTGTAAACAGTCTCATAAAAAACATCTATTTCTTCTTCTTTTGCCCTCTTTGTAGGGGCGTAGACTTGTATAATCGATAATGGGGATCCGCCAAATGTTATATTGAGTATCCCTACTCTCTCTGACAGTCCGATGTAGCTTTCTATGTTGTCTTTATGGCGTTTATTTATTAAGAAGCCTATTCCGTACATTCCTGGCTGGTACTATTGTACCTACATTAAGTTTAAATAAATAAATATTGGACTAAGGCTGTCAAACCAAATGCCCGGTTTTGCAGCCGTAGTACCGTGGCACTTTACTCAGAAAAGCTTACGAAACAAACAAAAAACAACAAATGCAAGAGCTAGCGAAGCAAAGCTAGTAGGTATGTCCTGACTTCCTGAGTTTCTGACAAGAAAACTTCGGAACCTACAGTCTTTGGCCTGACATGCATTTAGCCAGTTTTTTTGTTGATTACTCTGTCTATTTATATAATACGCTTCCTTAATATTGTTATACAAAGTTATTCTAGAGCTTAAAAAATATTTAATTTTACTCTTTGAAGTACCTAGGTATAGCATTGCACAATTTTTTTTTTCAAAACGATTGTTCATTTTTTTAATTGGTAGGTTAACTTTTTATACATATTACTAGCTTTTGTCCGCAACTTCGTACGCGCATATCCCGTTCTTTCCCATTCCTTTAAAGCCTTCCTCATCAATGTGGCTATCATGTACAAAAATAATGTTCCAAATCCGACTGCTAATTCCGGATCCAGAGATTAGCGCGTTCAAACAAATAAACAAACTCTTCAGCTTAATAAAGCTGAAGAGTTTGTTTATTTGTTTGTTTTTTTTTTTTTTTTTTTTTTTTTATTAATATTAAGTAGGTATAAAGTATATTGATTGATTAGCTAAACATTCCTTTACAAAAGTAAGGTGAAATNTTGATTGATTAGCTAAACATTCCTTTACAAAAGTAAGGTGAAATCTACACACACTACCTACCTATCTTATTGGTAAGTCCACGGAGCAAATACAGAGAGGAGACGGCCTAAAC
Source organism: Mamestra configurata (assembly GCA_002192655.3). Taxonomy (NCBI): domain Eukaryota; kingdom Metazoa; phylum Arthropoda; class Insecta; order Lepidoptera; family Noctuidae; genus Mamestra; species Mamestra configurata. Next base: position 52,745 of record NDFZ01004100.1, read on the forward strand.
AACTGTGCACTGTGATTTTCAACTAGGTCCTGACGTCATCACGTGGGCGTGGCCTTAGTCAGTGTATTGTTGGCGTTCGTCCTGTGCACTTCGTAAACGCGCTCCCTTTTAAAAGCATTACATTCGCGTTAAAAGAAAAAAAAATAAGAAGTGTTACCTACACTTCTCATCAAAAAAATCGAAACACCTCGCAGTTTATGATTTGATAGGGATTATCAGAAAAATGTGTATATTTAGGAATAAATGTAAAATGTCATTTAATAGTGAGTAGT
>NDFZ01004101.1:0-29293 GCA_002192655.3 Mamestra configurata
TTACGTCGTCAGTTCAATCGCGACGTGTCAGGAACGCATTCTCTGAACGGCCGAACTTTAACGTTATTGTAACTTTGTGATAATAATCAGCACGCCACAGTATTATCACAAAGCCGTACCGTAGTAGACCGTATGAGTCGGAACATTTACTGCTGTATAAGGAAGAGGTTTTGAGAGGTGTTTACCTTCCAATGTAAAATGAAATTTCATTTAAGCCTGAAACTGCAATAGATAGTCTTACAGACATGACAACCCGAGGCATATTGCCAATCTCGACACATGTGATCTGCATTAAGATACTCGCTTCCTTTAAACACATGTTTCCGTCAACCGTCGTCTGCAGTTCTGTATAACTATAAACAGCTGAGCCACATTGTTTTTATTGTTCCTTAGTTACCAAGGCACTGATAAAAATAACTTTACGACTGAGGTACATAAAAAAAATTGGAATGGATGATTTATAGTTACTTGTTATGTATTTATTGTCTTTGTTCTATAAAAAAAATATTCTACTCTAGAAGGGTAACCCCTTCTACAACATATAACTTTGTATTTATAACTTGTTTCATTATAATAAGTCTATGCTACGATAAACTGTGCATGTGGACTTATTCGTTACGTCGGAGCATAAATGTCATGATGTAAGACGGTTCAATTTTATAGTAACCCAGAGTTGCAGGGTCTTTCTTCACGTAGAAAACACATATGCCTGAAGAAAGAGAACAAAGGCTCTGTAGAGGTTCAAATAAAGCAGACATTAAAAATTAAAACTACGATTTTCTTCTCCAACAGTATCAAGAAGTAGCAACAGCGTCGACGACGCGCTACAAGTATGCCACACGACTGCCAAAGAGTTGCGAGCGAACGCAAGCGATCTAAGCGCGAAGTTCGCGGCCTTAGACAAGGAACACAAAGAGCTGTCGCAGCGGGTGGCACAGGCGGCCCAGGAGTTGGCCGCCGTCTCCGAGCAGCTGTCCGCAGCACCCAAGTTAGCTGACACGCCGAGGAGACTCGCGGAGTTACAGAGAACTGTCGCTACGTTTGGTTCACAGGTATAGTCAAATATCAATACAAATCATCATCTTCTTCCTGCTCTTTTTCCATGTTACTCGGTGCAAAACATTTTTTTTTTTTTCAATTTGATTACGGAAAGATCTGATCCACTCACTAGCTGACTTATAAAACTGAATATTTACACATGTCCTTTATGTCGTAGACGTATATATAGCCGGACTTTACGAGATTCTCAAGGAATAGGCTGAAATAGTAAAGGATTGATAAAGTCATTGGTGAAATTTTCGATAAATTATAATGTCAAAGTTGAAAACGCTTTCGATACGCTTTCGTTGAAACTGACACAATTTAATTCCATTTGGAGGAATTTAATTGTGCCAGTTTCAACGAAATCATAATTGATGACGAAGCGCAACCGAATGTGCACCATTATCGAACACTTTGTTGAGTGTAGATTGATGTCAAACAATAACTTATCTAATATAATAACTGTGAGAGACTTCATAAAAAAAACAACTTTCTATATGAACGCTTTTGCAGCAAGCCCTTCGAGGGTTCCGTTCTATTATTAGCAACAGGGCATGAAGATCGATACGGAACACTCCAAGACCTAACTATAGACATAAAACTACGGGTCGCCCGGTCGTGATGAAACTGGGGGCCCTTGGAACGGCACAAGCTGTAAGAATAGCTGAAGCTGTGAGTAAAATATTAGCCGGTTTGCAACTTGGAAGCGAGGTTTTACTGTCCGTGTCTGTCGGTAAAGCTGTACGTCATCCTAACATCCAGTTGGTATGACGTACAGGTTTTACGCCTTATCGGGGCACCCTAAACGGTATTGTATGTAACCACGACTAATTCATTTCTACTCGACTACGGCAGAACCAAAAGGAAGGGTTATATTTTTTAGTTTTTTGACCCTCATACTGGTCGATCCAACCAATTGAAGTGGACTGGAAGTGGAACTCTCTGCCTGCGTCTGTGTTTCCGAACGCATACAACCTTTATCTCTTCAAAATAAGAGTGAACATGCTTCTTCTGGGCAAACTCGCTCCATTGTCGACTTTGTCATCTATGACCTAGTCTGCGAGTTAAGAGCAAACAAAGCTCAAATAAAAAAAAAATAGATTTATTTATTATTGATTGTCTCGCGTCTTTTTTTGATTTGATGGCGATTGACCACTATCGCACCTGATGGTTAGCGATGATGTGGTCGACGAGTGTAGTAAGCTTAACTAGAAGCAACCTGTTTACTATTGAATTTAAGACTCCCAACTTGTTGCTATCAGGAAAAACAAGACACCAGCAGGGAATTCCACTCCTTAGCTGGACGCACAATGAAAGTGTTCCCAAAACGTTTTGTGTGTTTGCGTTGGATGTTCTCCATTACCGGTGGCATATCGCCGTCTCATGATAGGATAGATAGATAGATGAAAAAACATATTTGGTACAAGAACAGAAAAAACAACACACAAAAGCACACTTACATAAATCATAATACTAGAAAATACAAATATGAAAACAAATTAACAAACAAAACAGAATTTATGGCAATCTGTGAGTGCCAAACTACCTACCGATATGACAGCCTCTGGTAGCCATCATATGAAGTGGGAGTTCCTAATTCTTTGTCATACATGTCAGAACAGTAGAAGCACCAATTGAAAGTAATTACACGCGCAGAAAGTGACAGATGTGTTGATAACGGTCACCGACTTGGGTTACGAGGTTAAAATCGTTATCAGCTCATAATTCACTCTCCAGTATATTCTCGTAGAAAATGACTAAATGAGTTATCACTATCACTCAGTGTGTCACGTTACTTACAACCTTGAACCTTAGGTTCGTTTTGATGTAAATTAATATCTTTGGGAAAACCACTGATTTTACTCTGCTTCAAGTTATAGGTGACATAAATTTGTAAATATACATCCGAATTTGAACTCTATCCATGAAAGGTTTGAGTTTAAAACAGGTTTAACTCCGTCTTGATAAGTAGACCTACATGTGGCCTGATATCAAATTCTGACAAGTAAAAAACAGAATCTCAAAACTTAAAAAAAAAACGGTTTTTTTTGAATCTCTAAAATAAGAGGTCAATCTCAGTCTTTCCCGATGTTTAGGTATATCTCATGTCTATAGAGTATAAGCAGGGTATTTTGGTCAACCAAAATGTGTTGAACATTTTTATTGGTATGTAGGTCAGTATAATCTAATCGGTATCTCGCATGCAGCAATGTCGGCCGTAGGGCCGTTGTCTGTCTTAAACCGGATTATCTTCAGTAATCAGTAACAATAGTATAAGAAGCGGTTTTCAAGATTTTTGCAGACTTGGATTAGGTAGGATTTGGGCCTTTGTCGCCTGTGCAAATGAATACGTAATACATAAGCGATAACAATTTATCGTAAAGAACAAAATCGTTTAAAGATAACACTTAACATGATAGCAGTGTCATGGGAACATCCTGAAATACGAGTAAAAGACAAATGTTAAGTAACTGTACCTTTTAATAAACCAAAATAGTATTTAGGACCTGTTTCACCACCTACGATTAAGTTCCCGTTAATTTACTTGGCAAATTATAGCATATTTAATCTGACAAATATTATCAAACGCTGCGTTGATTGCTTGTTTTCAACAGCCAAAGGCTTCACTTATGCCGCGTTGATCATAACACAGAAACCGGTGTTTAGTGACGTATTCAATCAGACTAATCAGCATTTTAAGTATTCGTCCTTAGTATACTCAAATTAACCCTTCACTTCCTTCTTCCAGATCAACGGTTTCGACAGTTCGATAAGTTCGACCCACAAGCAGGCCTTAGCAGCAGTAGCAGGGGTCGAGGAAGTGAAGACTCTTCTACACCAGCTCGACGCCAAGGCGAACGAGACGATCGCGAATGTCTCGGCAAACACGAAGAGGCACGAAGATATCCGAACAGACCTCGGGGCAGTTAACACGACGCTTACGAGTAAAGTCGAAGCCTTACAGAGCAGAATACAGGAAATCACTGTAAGTCTTTAGACTTAATAATCTAGGTTTTAAATTGAAGGATATTCACACAACATAACCTGTATGCCCCGAAGGGTTTAAACAGAAGTGTACCTATAGACCGTCTACGTTTTGGTAGATGTTCAAGGATCATCAAGATCTAATTTTTAAATCGATTACAGTTTTTTTTAAACCAATAAAATAGCTTTAATGTGAAAATCCCAATCAAAGTTTTGTTTCGATTCACCCCGTTTTACCGGTACCTACTTAAATTATTTTATTAATACGGGTATTTCTGGGATATAATGGATCCTTTAATTGTAATATAAGGTAAAAAATTACATTCAATAAAGGTGAATCGGTAAGTCTTCATGCCTTGTTCTGTAATGTAAGGATACAGTACATGCAGCATATCAATGCAGGTATTTCCGGAACATTTGGGCATCTTGAATTTCAATGTAAGGTACATTTGCATTGAATACAGGTGAATCTGTAAATCTTAATGCCTAGGCTTTGTATTTAAGGATAATCTGTACTTAAGCAATCGAAGTGAGCATATGAGGGATATTTTGATACCTTGAATTGCAATGAGAGGCGAAAATTATTATTCCAAAAAGGTGTATTTGGTAATTTTGTAAGTCTCAATGCCTAGGTTCAGAATTTAAGGATAATAAGTACTTAAATTGTCCGTTAAGCATTTCCGGAACATTTTGATACCTTGAATTGCAATGGAAGGTGAATTTGCATTGAATAAAAATGTTGAGGTGAGTGGAATACTTGCCGAAACTGAAGACTTGTTGACATTTTATTGATGGCAGGTCACTTGAAAGTGGAAATAAAGACCTTGTAGTATTACGATATGGCTCAAATTGGTCTGTCGAGAGGGGCACTTAAGATATCAATGTGGACCGATAACAGTTCTCCAGTTTAATACAGTAAAAATATTTGGAATGAAGACTACACTTATTGAAGACTACACCTAAAGAAGTTTAGGTGTTATTATAAAGGCATTTTTCATTAACGGCAATAAGGTGATGAATTCAATTCATTTTCATTAATTATCAACAGAGCATTAATTACAGAGAACAATTCAACACACAACCCAAATCTGTGCTCATTTAAAGTCGATGTAAACTAATGTGAACATTAATTAAGTATGACGTGTTTGATTGTAATCGGCGCACCCATTATCAGCCTCCAGATTCATCGGAATTACAATCATATGAGTAAATATTAAACAGAGTTTTAGCTTGCCTGGTATCATATTAGCGGAAGGTACAAACACAGACCAAATAATACATGAAAGTGGGGTTAAAAATTCCATAATATTGAACACTATATTTTAATCTACCTACGGTGTCAAAGAGAGAGATGCCATATCAATCAGCAAATGTTTAATCTAGACTTAGACCTAGAATAAATTAACTATCAGGTAATGACGTGACCAATATTTATCATTAACAACATACAGTTTGGTCTCTGTTAAGTATCTAATCAAATCACAAGCAAGCACGATTTAAATCAATTCATAGTGATAACACTGATTAAATATAAGTAGTTAATAATATAATTTTTCACTGACTGGGTGTTTGTAACAAATCATTGAGATAGAATATACTTGACTAGGTTTTTCCCGCGGCTTCGCTCGCGTTAATGGAGCCTAAAACCGTCTCCAGGGTCCCTTCTATTTATGTACCAAAATTCATCAAAATCTGTGTGGTGATTTAGGCGTGACCGCTTAACACACAAATTAACAAACTAACATGCGCAATTATAATATTAGTTAGGATTGTACACTAAAAACACTGGCCAAGTGCGAGTCGGACTCGCGCATGAAGGGTTCTGTACCGTCGTACAATATATAACTTTTTAAATACTTTTGTAAAATATATTTTTATGAAGTATTTGTTGTTATAGCGGCATCAGAAATACACACTGAAAATTTCAACTGTCTACCCACTACGATTCATGAAATAAAGCCCGACAAACGGACGGACGGATGGACAGCGGAGGCTTAGTAATAGAGTCCCGTAGGCCTTCGAGTACGTAACCCTAAAAAGTTACACAAACTTCATTTTATGGGTACAGAATACTAGGACGCAATAACATTTTACTATTAAACGTCCCATTCCCTTAATCAATAAATCCGCGAATACTGCAAGAATAACTATACAATAGTATGTTGAATTGTTCCAGAAGCCTGTAAGCACAGCGGCGCCGACGGTGGCGACGGCCGCGAGCGTGGCCAGCACGCCAGCCGCCGCCAACGTCACCTCCACCAGCACCACCACGTTACCGCCAGGTCAGCGGACGAACATATAAATATTTACTGCTATTATTTTTGAAGTGAAATCTTCTTATGGGAGCTTCGCTTCGTAACGTGACGCGTTACGGCGCCAGTCTCTTTCACTCACGCATACGGCAGCGGTAGCAAGCTCTTCCTCTCTCACTCTAACCCACAGCGCTAGTGGTATTTCGGACAGACGCTTCCCATATTAAATAGTTCAACTTAGATTAGTTTAAACTATCACTTCTGTCGGGCGTCTCGAGACGCACACGTTTTTTTTAAGGTTTAGCTACTTCGAAACCAGATAGACAGTCGCTCCTTGACAAAGATGTACTGGTATTCAGCTACATACTGGAAGCTGAATCCATAGTTGGGAAGAGGCTAGGAAGATTGAATGACCTTTTCAGGGAAGCAGAGCTCAAGAGAGTAAGGGTATACCAATCGATAGATCGTCGATCGATGGTAGAATGAATTAGTCGACGTCGATTGATAGTTTCTACTTATTTCGTCGATCAGCCAAAACTACCTCACCAATCGATCAACTCTAAGAAACACAAAACACATTATGGTATAAAAATCTTAATAAATTAAATATTTTGGGACCTAAATGAGTGCAATAGGAGCATGGGCGATAATATTTTCACCGGGTAGGTGAAAATATTATCGCTTATTGCGGAGTGCCAAGTAACTTTTTCTAGCGAATCGCTCGGGTTACTGCTGGCCGTCAGAAACCTAAAGCATTTAGGCTAGCGTATTGTTTAATTGCCTCGTCATGACATAACAGCCGTAGCTTGTTGATAGCTGGTGAGATGCTTTTTGATTTGATAAATAGATATTTATCTGTCTTACTATGATGTTTGTTAACAGCATATTATGTAATACTAAACTTATTCTCCGTTACAGGTAAGCCCGCTGTACTACAATGAGGGACACGCCCATCCATCATTCCTCCAAACTCGTGCACCGACCGCGGATGACGAGAGAAACGCTCAGTCTCGATCTCAATACGTCCACTCGACAAATATATGTAGCGACGTAACCGAGAGACATAGGGAACGGATACCCTCCAAATATATATAAGGATTTAAATGTCGCATTCGACGACGAACCCCCGGGCGGAACGGACGTTTTAGACTCCGCCATACATTTCAGTCAGTATTTTTAACAATTTTTCTTTTTGACTCAACCCCATTGTATATAAATTCCAACAATTGTGACATTCAAATTTTTCATTATTGCACTATATTTAGTGTTTGTACTTATATTACGTGTTTTATTGGACTTCAGATATTTTAATTTTATGTATGGACAGTTACTTTTATGTTTTTAGTTTTAATTTGTGTGCGTCTTGTATGAGATGTGTCAACGAAGAGTGTGGTACACCCACACCAATGCAATATCGTCGAGTGAGAGTTGATTACGATGTAATGTAAATATTTAATTGTAATGATAGTATAATGAGCGTAGTTATACACGCGACCGCACTGTGTGTCATGTTGTCAGTACGAGTGTGAGTTTTATTACTTGTAATAAATTATTGTTAATAGATCAGTTATTATTACACTGTTTAGTTTTATTTACCGCTCAAACCCAACATCTTTTCTTGGCCTGTAATGTAAGGGAAAATATTGTTCTAGGCGTCGTTGTCCTAATGGAAAACGAACATGGCGGGAATTTCCGACCGTCGTCGCAATAATTTGTTTGGCAAAGCCGGAAAACGCCCCCTGTCGACATGATAATGTGTTCGAGTTTGCCATACAAATGAACTTTTGACTACATTTCCAAGTAATTTACCTTCTTAAAGATTGAAAGTATAAATGACTCAAACTTAGTTTGAGAACTAATTTATTTTCCTGACTGTACAATACCTTCAAACAGGGAATCGGTTGATAAATAAGTGAAAATATATTTTCGAACTGCAATGACAGTAAAAACATTTATTAATTCAGTCCTCTTGTTCCATACATACACAAACATTAAGCAATCAATTTAGATATTTACAAATATTACATAAAAAATACTAAGCTAGACAAGATAGGTACAAGGTGCAAATCTCATTGAAAACTTTATAAAAAAACTGGAGGCAACAAGATAAAACTTAAATTGTACGCATTCAAATCTTATAGTGGAAAGTGAAGTGAGCTGTCAATTCGTCCAATCAATGTGGAATGACAGTTCACTTAAAGCTAGCTAGTATTTACGGTAAGTTATTTACAGAATTCACCGGTAGTACGTCATGCATGGGTGACTGCACGACCACCAAATGTAATGTGTAGAACATGAAATTAATAATATCGTGTTTTACTCAAGTTAACGCTAGGTACATCAGCTGGCCAATTCTGAATAAAAAACACCGTGAAAAGCTAAGCGAAGTGAGCTGTCAATCTAGATCAAGATGGAATGACAGTTCACTTCATGCTCACTCCACATAAGTTTACAATAGTGAGATGTTTATAGCAGCGCACAGCTGTTCTATTTGTAAATAAGCCTAATTTTAAATAAACCACAATAACAGTGGTTAGAACTGCCATATTGAAACCAGTCAGCCAAACTTTTTTAGATAAATCCAGTAATTCGCGAGATCGCCGTGCACTCGTCTACTTCTTAACGATGCCGATCTCTCGGGCGACCTCTCCGAAGGCGTGCACTGCGCGCTGCACGTCGTCCGGCGAGTGCGCCGCACTCAGCTGCACGCGCACGCGCGCGCCCCCCTTCGGCACCACGGGGTAACTGAAGGCTACCACGTAGATGCCGCGCTCTGGAAAAAGAGATTGAAAAGTAAATTTGGCGAAAAGAACTTCTTTTGCCCAGAAGTAGGTAATAAAGGTCCAGTTTCTCGAACAAAAATTATCACAAAATTAAAAAATATTTCTTATTCGCCTTATCTAGCCATGTTTGGTTGAATGGGTTATCAACACCCAATTGCATCACTTGACTTGCAAATACTTTAGGTTTGTATTTTTTTTTCAGGGACGGGGTAAGTGTAGTTTGCACTCTCGAGATTCTTAGAATAAAGTTTATTTTTCAATGCAGTTAAGAAATCTTCTGCTCAGCTCTTCTTTAGCTCCAGCACAGAACAAAAAGAACGATATACATAGTTGAAAGGACGACCTACCAGAACAGTTGGATGCGGTATTAGTAATAAGGCACAGAAAAGTTACCTGACAATTTGAAGGACAAAAAAAAGAGGACAACAGGAGTGCAGAGCAGAGGATTTACCTATCCGCCACGGTACCTTAGTCCGGCTGACTATACCTATTCAGCATCCAAATGCAGACTGCTGGCTGACTATAGATACCTATTAAGCATCCAAATGCAGACTGGGCATGATTTGTAATTGAAGGAACACTTACTAAGCATGTTAGTGGCCAGTTCCACAGCTAGCGGCGCCTCTCCCACCATGACGGGACAGATGGGATGCTCATCTCCAGCTACTGTCAGTCCGGCAGACTTTAAGCCTTCGCGGAAGGCTCTGGTGTTGTCTCGGAGACGCTGGCGAAGTTCGCCGCTTTGTTCCACGAGGTCTAGAGACTGAAAAAGTCGAGGTAAGGTGTTAAGTTCCATTTGGAATGTTTTTTTTAAATATTTTTGATTAAATATTATTTTATTTTTTGCTAGCCCATATTGTCCTAATACTGTGCCAAGACCTCCCCAAGTCCTTCCTTGATAAATAATTATTTGAAAACTCCACGATTGGAAATAATCATAACGCCGGAACGCGTGTTAACGCAAATATATATATGTCACCGGAAAATTGCAAACATCGTAAGATTGTAAACTATTTTTTCTTAATAAGACACGGATATATTGGAAACTATTGAATTTGGATGGGATCTATGAATATAAAACGATTTTTTCAAAAATATCGAGAAATTATAATCTAATAAAGATTTATTACAATTTTACGGAGTCTGCAATTTTCCGGTGACATATTTATATATGATGCAGGCGCGTTACTTTGGGATTGCTACTCGTTCGAAGAAATCTACACCAAAATCAATAACGAGGGCAGTAACACCGTAAATCCTCACAAATTTTAACGCCTTGATGAAGTACCTAACTACAAAAAAACACTTCGTCACCGTACAGACAACGTGAATCACATTATTCGACTGGTGCAAACGATTTTCGACTTAATTTGATTAAAAAATTATAGAAAGCCAAGAATATAAGCAGATCATCAACTGCCTAGTCTTTTCCCTACTATATTGGGGTCGGGTTCTAGTCAAACTGGATTCTAGAACCGGAATATTTTACAAATATAAAAGCAGACGAAGAAAATAATATCTACCTTTATCGATGAACAGACCACTGGTGGCGGTGGCGCATTCGAGAACAGGTATGGTCTGGACACGTTCCTCAGCAAAGTGATGAGCTCTTTGGGCCCCGTGGTGTACCCGCCGGCTGCCCCGCTCACTGCCTTGCCCAGGGTCGAGCAGATGATGTCTGCTGCGCCCGGGACGCCGCAGTATTCTTCTGTGCCCCTGAAATTGGAAAAAATAAGAATAACAATTATAAGTCAACTGTCACAGAATTATCATAAAACTAGTAAATAAGTAACTATATTATCAGTAACAAAAAACGGAGGAAAGCACCCATCCGTAAACCAGCCTTGGCAAGCGTTACCCCGTGCGGCTGTTATTCTTTAGCCACGAGCTCCTCGATATATTATGAAAAAATCGTTTTGTATACGATAAATCCCATCCAAATTCAAATAGTTTCCAATATATCCGTGTCTTCATGTTGATTAAAATTTTTTAAGGTCCACTAAAGCGTTTGTGTAAAAAAACAACAGTCAAGCACATGCAGATATTGATTGCAATAAGGAAAATGTATCCATTTTTTAATGACTAGAGCGAACTCCAGAATATGTATGTAGAAAATGCCACGGTCTCACAGACCTTGAATTACCGTACGTACAAAACGAACAGAGACTGCAATTTGGATAAACGGTCATTATACATTATTATGTAAAGACAGCACTAACAAAGTGCGGGGACATAATATTGTTTCTATAATACCGGCAAACTATGTTTTTACTACTACAAAAGCATTTTACCGGTCTGTTCTGCCCGTTCAAGTCAATAAGGAAAATCGTTGAACCCACTTCCATATTAACAACTTGCGTGCCTTATTCATTGAGCAACTATTTTAACCTGAACTCAAACATAGGATAAGGATTTTGTGGCGCTAGTCAGTAGTCTGTCGACCTTGGTGTAATATGCAGCTTCGAATTAATAGTTATGCAATTCCTGCGATAAGAACGCATCGATCAAAAATTATAAGAAGGTTAAATATTCGCAAATTATGTGAAACTGAGATCTCCAATCATACAATGATTGATAGTTATGTGAAAAAAATATAAATTAAGCCGATCTAATAGCACAAGAATATGAATACCTAGTAGTTTGGAGCCTCCTAATCATTATCATGCAGAGTTAGAACGTTTTTGAATTGAAAATTCGAACTTGACATATTGTCAAACTCTGCATAGCTCTCAATTTCAAATTTTTACATCAAATCAGTTCAAAATCAGACACCGCCAAAATATGATTTCAAGACAACACAGCAACAAACTTACCGGCCAGTCTCCCCAAAGAATCCGGTTGCATGACTGTCATCCACAGCCAGTAGGGTGCGGTACTTGTCAGCTAAATCCCGCAACCCCTTGATGGGTGCCACGGTCCCGTCCATGGAGAACACGCCGTCTGTCACGATCAGCTTGATCCGAGCCTCGCTGTGGGCTAGGAGGTGCTCTAGTTCTGTGTGACAAAGATAACGGGGCATTAGGAAGTGTCTTCAATTCGTTATTATCATTTAAGTCCATCACAACCGATGATTCAAGGTTTGAAACGGAAACTTTTCTTGTAGTCGCCACTGTTCATTCTGACTTTTGGAAATTGAAGTTGTTGGGAATTTTAGGTCCTACCCTCAAATTCCGTAAACACATTACGGAATTTGAGGGTAGGACCTAAAATTCGCAGGGTCCATTCCAGACTTAAATCCCAACATGACCACGATCTTCACACATGAAGGACCGACCAGAGAGAGAGATGCCCTATAAGTTATGGGAGCGTGCAGTTAGCAGTTTTTTTTAAGAGAATTCATAATTGGAATAGTGACCGGTTAGTACGGTAATTGGAACCGCAGCGAGCTCTAAAATAAGTACAATGAAGTGGAACCATTTTATTAATATCATGCCAAGAAGAAATATTCACCATGTTTTGAAGCATATACGTACTTATGTATGTCTCTTCTCGGGATTTACATGTACTTACCATTCAGATCCCTATGAGGATACCGGAACTTCTGCGCCTTGCACAGTCTGATACCATCAATAATGGAGGCATGGTTGAGAGAGTCGGAGAACACGGCATCTTCGGGCGTCAGCATGGACTCGAAGAGCCCTGCGTTGGCGTCGAAGCAGGAGCCGTAGAGGATCGCATCCTCGCGATCGTGGAACTTCGCCAGACGGTTTTCCAGTTCCTAAGGAAATATGAAGAAGGTAAGTGATAATATTTCGTAAGGTTTTTTTGTGCACACACTTCAAACCTACGCCTCTGCCTCTGCTCTTTCCAGCGAGGAATACAGAAGCGATATTGTTGGCGTGTTATTTGTTTTATTGCTACCAAATGTAAATGTATGAATTTTATTAGGACCTCCAATAAGTTTAAAAATAGACAAATTAAATTAGAACCTTGGCATTAGGACACGTTTTTTATTCAACAAAATACTTGGAAGATTTTTTGTGACGAATGTCGCAAGGACTTTTCAACTGACCTCGTTAAACTCAAAACGAGACAACTTGTAATCGCATGCAAATTGCAAAATCAAGGCAAGGACAACGATACCTTACTTTACCAACCTTACCTTACTTTATTTATCAACTTTAAAATTGACAAAGAGTTTTTTTTTTAATAAACGCGACAGCGCCGAATGAAAAAAATGAGAATCTTCATTCTTCAATGAACCTTTTACAAAAACAGAATATAGTTAACTGCCTAGATATGTTCCGCTATGTTTGGCTGTTACGAAACTAATCCTTATAGAATCAACCTTGCTCAGAATTAGCACTGCTTTAAGGAACAAGTGAAATTCTTATGTATTTGTTTTTACCTTGTGTATTGTTTGAGTGCCGCAAATGAACCGGACAGAACTGAGTCCTGCTCCGTATTTCTTCAAACCTTCCCTAGCAGCTTCCACCACCTCTGGATGGTTCTACATTGAAAACAAAACAAATGAATAGTATCGTATAAAGTTGCATTTTTACAGCATAGACCAGACACGACGAAATATTTTCGGTAGAAAATAAAAGCAATAAGTACCTAGGTACAAAAACAACTTACCGAAAGTCCTAAGTAGTTGTTAGCGCAGAAATTCAGGAACTCTCCTTCGAGGCCTTGAACTCTCACCTGAAAATATTAAGTCAATAAATGGAAGGCAAAGACTGCTAGGAAGAAGACAGTACGTTCGTTCTTAAAGAGAACCGGACTACAAAAAATCAGTTGTTCAGTACATTTTTTCGAGATATGTATATACGCACATAAATGTATGGGGCAGTCGAACACCGTGTGACGAAAACGTATAATATGAAATATTTAAATTTAAGAATTCTAAATTTTAAAAAACAATCAATTTTAACATCGACGTCGGGGCTGCGCGGTTCTCCGATTTCTGCCTGGAGGGTTCAAAGGAACCTAACATGAATGGCATGACGGGAGCTAAGTTCGCTCGCTCAATGTAGCTCTGTCATACCATTCGAACCTAACCTATCCGTGTCGGGGTGCCCTAAGCTCCCTGTGTCCTATGTTCCGCTGCTTGGCAAGGCAAGTCATTAAACGGTATTGGACCTTCATGTCATTCTCCAGGTCATTTGCCTGATTAAACGGCGCCGTTCAATGAACGGCCTAGGCACCCAATTAAATGCTAGTTGGCTGCGATGCGACATACTTATATATAAAACAAATGGTTCAAACTAAAGCGATGAGCCCGCGCATTATAGATACACGGGAATAATTCGCATGATACAGAGAGGGGTCTATTTTCGTTTATAATTTGTCTATAATGGACTCAAATCTTATGGCGCCAAGTCCCAGTATAAAGTCGAACATCTTCCATATAAAAGTAAGAGATCTCGGCATGGAGATCTTTGGGCACTTAAACGTAAGTACCTAGATAGTTGTAGACGTCTAAACTATCCGACTGACTTTTAGACACCACAGTTTTTTGTTACGCTGTCAGTATCCGTCTGTTACGAAGTTTTTGTTATGAGTCTAGCTCCTATAAACAACCGTGTGAAAATAAAGGAAATGTAAGTATGTTTACATGGCTGGGGCGCACTTGGCTCGCCAAATCACCACCATAAACTTCATCGCACGATGTCTGTAGGTACCTATTCTGTGTACACACATTCCGACCGAGAGGACGCGATAAGTGAATCTGTTTATTTCACAATCGCTGAATGTGAGTGCAAAAATAACCATGCACACATGTTTTCCCTGAACTTTATTCAACTTTATGTAAACTTGAGACTGCTTCTGAATAATTTGATAGCCTTCTTCTTCTTTAGCGGATCGTTGATAAATTATTCATCCATGTCCATTCTTCTCCCTTATTTAATTCTTTTGAGGCCAAGGCAGCAAGTTTTCTCAGCCCTCTTCCTTGTATCATACATATCAGCGGTATAATAAACTACATAAATACGTAATCGGTATACCTTTGTAACCATATTGTCTCTAACTACACATCGATCCATTGGCTGGCTTTCCACTATTCTGAGAACCATTAAATATAAGTTCCTGGGATCGTAGGCTAATGCTGCATTCTCTAGGTCTATTTTCTAGCTAGCGATTTGATCGATAAAGGTTTTTTGTGAGGTTCTGAACCTGATCTGACTAGACAATATTGGTCACATAAGAAGCAAGTTTAGATCAGAGTTGGGCAAATTGTAATCAGATTAATGATTAAGGATTACGATTACATTTTGTAATCATCAATCAAGATTACAGATTACGGAAATTAATCAAGAAAGTAATCATATCGGTGATTAATGATTATTAGTTTGTAATCGTTATTTTGATTACTTTTTTGATTGATGCATACTAACTACATTTAGGAATTCGAAAAATAATATCATTAACATTGTAAATCATCTTTATTTTTTGATCAGTCTCATGAATTATTTTTTTTAATAATTATTATACTTAAGAAAACAATCAAGAATTATTTTTATGTGTGCCATGTGTGGCTTAAATTAGATTTTAAAAGCACCCTCTTTTCAAACATCTCATCCGAAAGTCTGTGTGATTTAGGTAAATTGGTCATGGTCGCATATGAGAAAAGTCTTTCGACAGGACCCGATGACGGAAGAGGTGTGTTATATTTTTTAAAAACACGTTTAATTTCAGGGTATCGATTTAGCATCGATACATCCCGATCCTGGTCCGCTAAAAAATGAGAAATAATGGCATCTGCCTTTGAGCGTTGTATTTGGTACATATCTCCCGAATCAGGCTCTGAAGAATCAGTGTCAAACTCAAAATAGCTGTCTTCATATATATTATTAGGTGTGACTTGAAGCGTTTCAGGTGCCTCATGGATTTCCTTGATTACAGCTCCTTTAAAAATAGATTTGATTCTGGAATGGTATTCTATATTAACACAAGCAAGCCATTTGTCCTTGAATCTGGGGTAAGACATTGCAGCAACTGCTGCATTTTGAGCTACTTTTGAGGAGAAATCAAAAAACTCTGCAAATCGCGTTTCTACGCTCTCCAAATATTTCTTTACCAACATTTGACAAAAAGTAAGAGATTCTCTATTCAGTTTTCGTACCCCACCCAACTCCCGCACCCCGCGTGCCGTATCTTCGAAATGCAATTGAGCACGCAGAAATTATTTTTCGAATTTACAAAACGTCCATGACATCCAAATTGGATCAGAAGTTTTTAGAAAAACGCAGACATACAAGATACATACTGATTGAATATAGAACCGCATTTATTAAAAATATGCTTAAAAAATTAATCAAATCTACCCATGTAATTAAGATTACTGACTATTGTAATCAAAACTAATGATTACAAATGTAGTCATGATTGAAAGTAATCAAGATTAAAAGTAATCATGATTGATGTATTCATGATTACTTTCAATCAGATTATTAATCCGATTACAAAAGTAGTTGATTACGCCCAACTCTGGTTTAGATACGTACTAAACACTGAAATATTTTCAAGAAAGCGCGAATTTGTTCGTTGCGGATATCAAAACATTTTTTCACACATACATATTTTGTCTCTACACAACAACAGTCAAGTTTTCGACACGGGGAGACCGGAGAAGCGACATCTAATTAAATTAGCATACGGTGTGCTGTGGGCCGGCCGGTATTCAAACAATCGTGTTTGGAATTTTTTATCTCTATTACATATTGAAGTCAACAGAAGTATTTTCGCTAAAACTTGAATTTTCATGGCATATAGCATCAACTTACACATTATAGCATCAAGTTCGTTTAACCATTGGTACATACCGACTGTTATTTGTAGATATTTGATTGTCGCTACGGTAGTCAGAAGCCAAAAAATGTGACACTATTCGTGACAAGGGGTATCGGGTTGCCTAGTTACGGTTGTGGAGGTCAGTTAGGCAGTCGCTCCATGTTAAACACTAGTAGGTACTCGGTTGCACCCGGTTGGACTGAAGCCGACCCCAAAACAGTTGATACAAGGCATAGCATTGAACATGAAATTCTCCCGATACGAGTAGGACTCGTAATTCGCATGGGCCTGAACAGAATTAGCACTTTCACTTACCTTAGTATCTTGCGGGGAAGTGAGGACCCTCTCATGTTTCCAGGTCTTGGCTCGCTTGATGTCTCTCAACCGGTCTTCCAGCACATCCCGCAGGTTCGCTACTCCTGCGCGTTCCTTGTGGAGCTCGTGCAATTGACGAGACTGGGTGCCATTGATACCTGCGGAAAGTAGGGTGGTTACTATGGGCCATTGATTGAGTAGAGCTAGAACAAGAATTTTGATGGAGACCAAGGAGTATGTGATGTCAAAATTCAGAAATCTGTTATTCAAATTAGGCTGAGAGCCAGCACCTTTAAAATATGAGTTTTTCGTCAGTCATATAAATTCAATCCCCCCAAACGCTGATGTGGTTGTTGCAGCAGTCGTTGATAAACGAACGTACTTCTCTAGGTAGAGACAACTGCAATTGTCTCTACCTAGTTTCCCATGGTCTTCGAGTTACCTTGGACGTCACTGACACATCCATCAGGGAATCTATCAGCCAATTGGATGATTATAGAGTAATAAGGAGGAGACCTTATCTTGACTCTAGGACACGCATGCAACCTAATCATATAATAATCATATCGTGCTCATCACTCAGACACAAATGTAGTAGTATCCAACATTGTCATTTATAATGTCACACTTATACAAGAGCAAACAAGCAAATAACTGTTATCTATATTCATGCAGCTCAACCAATTATAATGCAATTTCTTTGTACAAGGTCTGACTAGATAAACAGTGTATTATGGCAAGTACCGACAAATACAGATGTTAGCTAATAGGACACAGACAGAAGTACAAAACATTCATTATTGAAAAAACACCGGGCCTCAGTATCGAATGAACAAACAGTCTATTTCAATATAACTTTTTTATAAACATAATTTTATCAGCTCTAACTATTCAATGCTTCAAAACACTAATTAATTTCGCTCATTACAAAGACCTTTCATTTTGTAATTAACATAAGTATTTGAAAATAAAATTTTATAAGACGAAGACTTGCTTCTTAAACCTCGAAAGACAAGTAATTTGTATATCAAAAACCTGTAATCCTTAACTCCAAAAAAAGACGCCACAAGGTCGGTGACAAAAAAAAACCTTTGTTGACATTTTTGAGCACGATTTTTTTACTAAACTACACACTCACTAATAAACACTTTAACCTAAAAAAAAGAAAAATATAAAGGGAAAAAAGTTAATTATTTTAAAATTATTTGTACGTGTAAAATACTCACAGTTGCGCAGGAGTTGCGAGCGTAGCGCCATCGCGTCGAATGGGGGCGCGGCCGCCGGCCGGCGCGGGCGCGGTGCGGGCGTCGAGAAACTCTTTAGCAGACCAGTCACGCAGGTTGCTCTGTTTCGTGTGTTCGAACATAATTTTATTTTGTTTTCATTCCACTGCGGTTATCTGACTGGAGTGACTGGTGGTTTGATGTAGAGTTTGTTTTATCTTATGCTGCACACTGGAGGTGTGCTGTTATTGCTTTAATATGAATGGCTTCACTTGATTTATGAGTGTTACCTGAAGATATCAGGTACAGGTAAGATACAACGACAAGGAGAGTGTGTGTGTGTGTGTCAACTAAAGATTTATTTATGTGGTGTTTAAGGAATCACGCATTATTATGCGATTTGATGTAAGCGATTGTTTCTCGTTTGAAGGTTTTAGACCAGACACAGCTCTAATCTTTAATGCTTAAGAACTTACCGTAACACCTACAAGTGTACCTTTCGCATCTAGTAGCTTTTGCGCTGCGCAAACGTCTCGTCCACGCCACGCTAACGCAACGTTCGATACTGCGTCGATAAAGACATCAAACATACACCGGTGACTATTGTCGTCCATTCGATTTTCTGATCTAGGCAACGCCAAATTCAACCAAATCATCATCATCATTCATTAGTCGAATATACCAGTCGAAGATGACGTTTTATCCTCACATAATACAAAACTTATATCTACATAACATACTTAATGTTGAAGCTAAGCCACCGAACGTGTTACGTCATACTTTAGTGAATAAATAACACGATTCGGCCATATCGACTCTTTCGTATATCGATAGATGTCAACATGTTATGATTATGACTTCGACCATGTTGGCAAAGGCTTTACGATTCGTTCAACAATCTGTGATATTGACTACGTCCATTGATCCTTTCCAACTGGATAATTTGCAGCCTCGTGGGCTTACCGTTCGTTCGTCTCCCGCACCGTATCCATGGTAACAAGTACTTTGAACCAACTTTTGCCCGAAGCTTCGTTCGCGTTAATATACATTTTATGCAAAAAGTAGCCTATAACCGTAACCTCAAGGGTCTCATCAATCTCTTTACCAAAATTTATCAAAATTGGTTCAGCGATTTAAGCGTGAAAGCGTAATAAACAAATAAAATACAAATACAAAAATCCTTATCTCAAATATATCAGTTACAGATACTTTTTAATTGTAAAGGTCTGTCAGTCAAATAGATGAAGCTAGTTCTGCCGCGCTAGTGACAAGAGCAGCAAGTTGTTCTGCAGCGAAACACACTCACCGACCCTATCTCTAGCGCGGCTGTTGCACGTTCCAAAGAGTAGATCCATAGAGTAATAACCATTAGTCTTTGAGTAGATCCTATGGAGAAGAACGTGCAGCAATCAAACTCACTTTCGCATTAACAATTTAACATTACGAGTAGTTATTTAGGATTGTCGGTTGGTCTCCTGGTTGAAAGTGCGACTGCTGTGGGGTTAGATTCCCAGATCGAGCTTAAGGTGTAAATATTATTATCGGATTTTTTATTACGAATGTCTGTCAGTCAGCAGCCCGGAGTTAGTAAAGCTGTTGGTCTGATTTCTTCCCGGTCGTGTCGGACTGCCGTCCCATCGGGCTATGAGAGTATATGAACAGAGGGTGTTTTCGCACACCCTTATATTCTATAATATCTTCTGCGTACAATCTCAAAGGAGATTGGCCACCGGGCACCGTGACCAAAACTCGGTATAAAAATAACAACAACAACATACATACTTACTACGTGAAAACGAAAAAACTCAATTGGTACCTCTTAAGGGGCATTGTAATCTAGCATGAGGTAAATTAAAAACTTTAATTAATAAGTACTTAAATCTTTTATTTTGATATTTTGTACAGACGCCAGCACATCATGCTACACGAATCAGTCAAATTTTCCCAATCAACCTTGAACCTAGTACTCTAACGATAAAGTTGAAAATCTATTTAAGAAATTTGACAGATTGTTGTAGCTTGATGTTTTGCCGTCAGTACATAAAGCTATACATATTATATACATAAAGCCACTGGAAGCCCATTGTAAAGACAATGAGTGTGTTTGTCACAATTGTAGTTCCTTTTGCGCCATTTATAGTCGACTCTGAAACAAATAAATCCCTTTTAGAAAAAAAAACTATAATTACCTTTATGAAAAAATCAGACCCTAAACACCAAAAATTGTGAAAAAAAAACTAAATGTTTCTACAATAAAATACGAAAAATAATGAAAAAAAAAATTGCTGACATCACTAAGTTCACAACCGCATGACGCCTCCATAATATAGTTCTTTCTTACTTTTTATATGTCTTTTCCTCATAAGGTACGCCTTTACAACGGCAATAAAATGTAAAAATTAAAACCAGTAGAAAGAAGCACGGGTACCTCAGGGCCCACATGTATGGCCAGCATCATATCGTAGTCGTTCGCCCCGACAGTGATATGCGCGCGGCCGTCATTGCCCACGGTCACCGTCTTGCCCTGGCACGACGACCCCTCCTTGTTGCCTGAGATCACGTCACAATATCTGCCAGCGGGTAAACAGGTCTAGAAAGAGATTTTGTAATGTTATGTCATGTGAAAAAATGTGTTAGTACAAAAGCCGACCTTCCAGGAGAATCACAACGATTTGAGAGGTCGGAGAGGTGTTATTGAACTTATAATAAAGTCAGCAGCGGCAGCAATGCAGATGTATTTGATTATCAAAAGTTTAGGCACATATTATAAATTGCACAGAACTCATAACTCCTCAGAATTCTGTAAATCTATCAGCAGAATATTTAAGCCGAAATACTTCCAATCGAGGCTTGTCCCAAGCATCGCTATAATCTACTGGTCCTCATCTGCCCACATCAAATTTTTCAATAGCTATAATTGTAATCCTATTTATATTAAAAATCCATTTTTGTAGAGCAGCAGTCTTACAAATCAGTCAGCAGACCACAGAAAATGAATCAATGAATCTTCTCAAACCTGAAGAGTCTGGTTGAGATCCCAATAGTCATTATTGATAGCGATGAAAGCGTTGCCTCCCCTGCAGAAGGCGATCTGGCTGGAGCCGTTGTCCCACCAGTCGTTGAGACCGGTGTTACCAGCCGCGTTCCTGAACGCTACCATCGCGTAGATCTGGCGCCAGCGGTGTTGGCAAACCCAACCATTGCCGCAGGAACCGTCCTGATTAAAAGAGAGAAACACGTTATTTAAGACGGATGGAGACATGGATTTTGTACTCGAGATTCATTAGAAGACAATAAGGGCTTTCAAGGAAAGAGTTCTGAATGATCTCCAGGTAATAATGTATTTTTATGAGTAAGAGAAGTCACTTACGGAATTGATAGAAGGTGAAATAATATTCCCATTATTATCCTGAGGTGGTCCAACTTCAGAGTCCCAGAAGTCAAAGCTGCTCATCACCTGAGGCTCTCCATACGGATGTGCCAGCAAGAAGGCAATAGCGCCCTTATACTGCCGAGGTGTTTTGTACGTCAGGATACCACCTCCTCCGCCGTGACCTCTTTCATTGTCATGATTGTCTATGAAGGTTAGGGAGTCTTCATGAGCCAGTAGACCCCATTGAGTACCCCAGGTGGACAACCACCTAAGTTGATTATTCCCTCTGAATGCATTACTCAGTTCCAAACCAACTTTGAACTCTGTAACAGCTCCAATAGGAGTGTATTCGTCTCGGCTGATGGCTTCTGTACCATAGTCAATTACTTCTTGATAGATGTAGGGTCTGGCGTTGGCGGGGAAGCCATGCTGTGTGTTTAGGTTGTTGAGACGGTTGTAGATGATGCGGAGGTCTTCGGGCCACATGTGTTTTGCTGCGTCAATTCTGAGGATGATTGAGAAATACGAGTAGTTTAGAACAAAATGTGTTAATAAAAAGATGATTGAGTGCGGTTTAACCATTCAAATGGTTGTGGGAATCCACTGAATGCCTAAAGCACAGTAGTACTACATACTGTGACGATGAATAAGGGAAGGACCCTTGTCTAGCATTGACAAGTCTAAAAGTTTCTATTATATTTATGATAATAAAAGTGTTTAGCTAATAGCTCACCTGAAACCAGCAACGCCCAAATCAATGAGTTCGTTCATAAAGTTTACGATCATGTTCCTGACGTGTTCATCTCCTTGGTTCAAGTCTTTTAGTCCAACAAGCTCGCAGTTGCGCACCTGAACAATAACGAATTCTTAAATCTCCATTGTAGCTTCATCCTGAGTAGTTGAGGTACATCATTTTATTTTAAAGCAAATGATTTGATAGACAAATCCACAGAATCGACACCGGTCCGAAAACGTTATGAGCGACCTGAAGGCAGCAAACTTATATATTTCGACGATCTAACAAAGACACGTCTGGTAAGTAGAGCCGAGTAGCCGACCACAAATAATGGGATAAGTCTAGGCAAAGAGAGAGAGAAGAGGTAATGTCGTGGCTTCAGAAAATGTCCATCTCTGATGTTGGCCCTTCATTACGAAAGATTGCGACCAGGTAATGTTTTAAAAGTTTCGGGCTGGCCAGTTATTATGGTTAGTTATATTAAGTTCTCAATACTAGGTCATAATTGGAGTGCGATAAGGCGTATCATAATTCGCTCAAAGCATCCTCGACCAGTTCTGTCAATCCGAGTCCTAGTCAGTTTAAGTACCACTACAGCTGCTTACCCTCCAGGCGTCAGTACCGTAGTCAATATCATTGATGACGCAGTGCGGCCAGTTGAAATGCTGTCGGTTAAAGGGCACAGCGGGGTAGTTCCACTCGTTGAAGACTGCCGTGCTGCCGGCTGTGCCGACGTTCTCTGGAGGTTCGCCTGTCATGTGGTTGATTACTGCGTCCACGTAGATCCTGGAAACAAAGAAAGACAATTGAAGATAACGTTGTGACTTCCAAGAAATCAACATACCTAATGGTTTTGCTATCCACCGGCCACCGCACGAGTTCTGATTTTCTGGAATTTTGAATTTGTCGATGGCAAATTGGTACTTACCATTGTTTTAGTACCTAAGGTATAGCTAGACATATAGCTCTTAATGCCACAAATAGGAATTTAAGGCCAGAATAAAATACTTGTCTTTGGTAAACGACTTCAGAGTGATGAAAGCGTCGTCTTAGATGTCAATCTTTAAAATAACATTTCTTATAGATATCTGACGCCTGCTGCGTTACATCTGCGCAACATGTCGGCGAACTGGCGCTCGTTGCCGGAGCGGGTCACCAGTTTGTACGACATCGGCTGGTAGCGCTCCAACCACGGACGATTGTATGACCACAACACCACGTTCTTTTGGGTGATGATATCTGTGTGTAACATACCTGACGCCTGCCGCATTACATCTGCGCAACATGTCGGCGAACTGGCGCTCGTTGCCGGAGCGGGTCACCAGTTTGTACGACATCGGCTGGTAGCGCTCCCACCACGGACGATTGTATGACCACAACACCACGTTCTCGTTGGGTGGCGAAATCTAAAAGAAGAGATAACTTGAACGATTTTTTTCTTCAAGCAAGATTTAGATGCTGAAAAAAAAAACCAAGAACAGGGTCTTTGAACAATTTCAGATTGTACTCATTTTAAGCAAAATAAACTATACTAATATTATAAAGCTGAGCGTTTGTTTGTTTGGCTGAACGCGCTAATCTCAGGAACTACTGGTTCGAATCGAACAATTCATTCTTCAGTGATGGATGACCTATTTATCGAGGAAGGCTATAAGCTATATAAGATCACGCTGCGACCAATAGGAGCGGAGCATAATGAAAAAAGTGACGCAGACGAAGTTGCGCGGGTCAGTTAGTGTAGTAAGATAAAATCACATTTTCCCACGTTTTATTTAATTTAGTCTAGGATTCTGAACCTTAATACGCGTACTACGGTAGTTAGTTAGTATTGTCAGTTGTTGCTGACAACTGACAATACTAACACAATTATGAATTTTTGAAGACAGCGCAACTTTGTTGGTTTGCTACACATTTTTTTTATATCCTTATCGACCCATTGCTACCCCATAGTCAGATTTTCACATCATCTTCGCCGCGGCCGACCTCAACGGCGACGTCCTCCTTGTCCCTCTGCCTCTCTCCCTCCACAATAGTATACAAGATACAATCTTACCTGAATGCCTCCATAACCCCTGGGCCCAAGGAACCTCTCACACTCATCAGCGATGTCGTCCCACTTCCATTCAAAGAGGTGCACGTTCACAGACCTTCCGGGAGCGTAGTGTGGGTTCTTGTATGCTGTGGCAACCGTGGCAAACACCACCAGGCAGAGTAGTGACTGCCAACCCTGGAAATACAACAAGATTAACTTGAGCCGAAGGCTGAGACGCCGACAGGTTTGTGAGGGCAAAGGTCGACAAACAGGCCACCACAGGCTATCAGATCATATACAGAATGATTTTTTCAAATGTGCGTGGATGGCCAAATCCAAAATTATGAGGAATAACGAAAAACACAGAAATGAGCCTAGAGACCAATTTTGATGAAAACTAAAACTGCATCAATGGATTTTCAACCGACTTCCAAAAGAAGGAGGTTATCAATTCGACAGAAAGTATTTTTTTTTTTTTTGGTATGTTTGTTATGCGATCATTCCGTCAATTATGAATGGATTTTGATGATTCTTTTTTTATTCGAAAGCCTATACTCCTGAGGTGGTCCCATTGGCACCAAGAATGGCTCAGAATCTGATGATGGGATCCTAGGGAAATCGAGGGCAACCCTCAAATTTTAAAGGCACATAACTACATTGTTTTTCATATATTTTCTAACGCAATTCAGATAATTGTGCCTGGTAATCAACATCTCATGTTGCTGAGCTGATGATGGAAGGTATAAGTTAGGATCTGATGCTCGGATACCAGGACCTTTGTTTGATCAGCGATATTTTCTCCAATTGTCAACCGATTTGGATGATTCTTTTTTTTTTCTTTGGAAAAGTATTTTTCCAAACTGGCTTCATTGCAATTTGGTGAAGATCTGATGAAGGATTTCGGAGGTAGGCTACGGAACTCTACAATAAATGATAGCAAATCTCCTGGAATTGCTGAAATTGCATGTCTGTTTATTGGACTGGTGTACCATAACATAACATCACGCCGTTATGCTTTGAAGAGGTACGCAGATGCAAACAAGTCAACCTGAATTAACATGTTTTTGGGGTTATCCATTCGGGCATAACTTTATTGTTCATTAACCGATCTTAATGATACTTTTAGCATTGGGTTTTGATAAATCGGTTTTCTTAGCCACGAAACGGACTGGTTGATTTTGAAAAAAAAAACCTGTATTTTATTACAGTACCTACCTAAATGTATATAAGTATTTATACCCTTTACTGATACATTAAACAAAAAATTCTATGATGCTGTTTTAGTTTCCATTGATATCGTACCCGTGAATCAAAACTGCATCATTGGATTGAAAAAATATCAGTTACGGTTTAGATAGGTAGGTATAGTCAGAATCATAGATTATACATATAAGGTCCCATTAAAATAGATGAACAAATTTTATTAACACAGCGTTCAGTATTTTTTTTTTTTGAGTGGCGCCTCGCAGTTCAACCTATTAGGTTGTCGACTGCTTAACCGGGCTAGCCTGTGGTGGCCTTAATATAGTATTAAAGCCTCCAGCCAGGGCTTATAAAAACTTACAAACTAAGCGACTACACGCTAAGGGCACCCTCTGTGGGGTACGGGCCTTGGCTTAGGTCGTCGCTAGGGGGAGGACAGCTAGGGACGGGCTGGATCGAATTAGAGCGTTTAGTACGTCTAACCAAAGAAATCCAAGCAAACATTTTTACCTAAAATAATAAATGGCCGGCACGCTAGAATAAACACATCCATTATGGGTAGATACCTACTTGAAGTGGTCACGTCCTGCGTCTACACATTTTTAATATCATAATAGTTATGTATGAGATAACAAACATGGATGTGTTTATGCATTGGGTTATCAACATTTTTAGTGTATTTTCGTCAGCTGTTTTTTTTTTCTTGTAGGTAAGTATTGAATGCGCTTTTCTTATTTTTGAAGTGATAACTTTTTACGAGAGGGTAAACCGCTTTGTAACGTAACGCGTTACGGCGCCAGTCTGTCTGGCTTCCCTTTCTCTCACGCATCACGGCAGTGGTAGGCAGGCTCTTCCTCTCTCACTCTAACCCACAGCGCTAGTCGTATTTCGCACAGACGCTTCCCATATTAAATAGATTTTTTTTCCATTGTCCTTATTTTGGTCTGAAGGATATCTAAATCTTTTTCCAGCTTTTTAAATGGGATCTTTTATTATTTAATACTTGTGGTCAGAACTTTATAAAGAAATTTGTTATAAATAAGCAATTTCCTTTAGTTTGCCATGTGATACTACTTCCCAGAATTTAATCCTTAGCGACACTTTCGTATGGAGTATAAATATAGGGTGTTTTTTTTTTCAAAATCAACCAATTCGATTCCGATTTTTCTTTTCGATAATCACCGATTTTTCAAAAATATACCTACAGTTTTAATTTTCATCTAAATCGCCTCGAGACTCCTTTAAGGAGTGTTCTTCGCTATTCCTCGTAGTTTCGGATTTGGCCATCCACGCACACTTGAAAATCCATCCTGTATATAATAGAAGCACACTGAAGACAAGGTTTTTGAACTCTATTTTTTTGTCCTTGACTGACTGCGAAAACGAAAGAAAAGCAAAAACAGCCAAGAGGAAAACTGGCTACTCCTACCCCATGCTTTTAGGTACGTATGAAAAGAACTTTATTTTGAAAAAAAGTGAGCTGGTTAGCCTGCTTATTAAATTGATGGTATTTATTAGACGAGCCGGTCAACCCCCACGAAAATCGACGTCGGTGAACGAAAAATTTGTAACTAAATTATTTTTCATTATGAAATATTACCTACTTATTTTTTCGAGAAAGTGTGTTGCAATTGCAATTGCAAAATGTTGCATTTGTTATTGCAGTTTCTCGGCTATATCGGCCTCGCCTTCGGCTCGGAGTCTATTCCTCCTCGGCTGCAATGAAGAACTTTCCCCTACTTGCATCAAAATATACCTACTGTTTGACTAGAGCCAGACATATACAATCTGTTTGAAGTAGCTACGAATCGATTAACAAAAACAACAGATAAAATATAAATAAAGATTTTAGTGAAATGTGACATAAGAGCTGGACTCACCATCTTTCGGCGACCTTATCAA
Organism: Mamestra configurata; assembly: GCA_002192655.3. Taxonomy (NCBI): domain Eukaryota; kingdom Metazoa; phylum Arthropoda; class Insecta; order Lepidoptera; family Noctuidae; genus Mamestra; species Mamestra configurata. Next base: position 27,580 of record NDFZ01004101.1, read on the forward strand.
ATAAGTTACAACCGAATACTAACAAGCTTCGCTTGAAAATAAACATACAATACTTACCTATAATTAGGGTTGCCAACCGTACTCTAAAATAGAGTATTGTACTCGTTTTTGCATAGACGTACTTTATAATCTACAAAAGCAATAGAGTACGCTGAAATACTCTATTTATTTTGACTAAGTATTTTAATTAAACTGAATGAAATCCTGCCATTTCAGTATTCCTCTGAAGGAGTTTTTATCTTTTCGGTAATAATCGAAAAATTGGTGATAAAAGAAATCCTTTTTATCACCAATTTTCATTGGATTTTCTAGTAAATTAATTGACATTAATTTTAAAACAACTAAGTTTTGTTTTCGCTATGAGTGATATAGTAAAAGGTACTCTTTTTCTAAGACTGTACTCTTCATTTACCCTTTATAAAATCAGGAATACACTATTTCTTCTAAAAAAAAGTTGGCAACCCTACTTATAGTAGTAGTATGTACCTAATTATTTTTATCGATAAACAAGGCAAAGTAATTATCCTACATATTCCATATCATAATGCTTCCACCACCTGAGTGAGTCTTATCGCGATAAGCCCAAAATCCGAAATAATAGGTATTTCGTTAGCCCATCAATCTTATGTTTTCTAGATTGTTCAGTTAATCGATTCCCTTCTGACTTTCGGATATTATTTATCAGATTTAACTGTCAGCTCTTATTATTGATCAGTAGCCTAAAGTATAAAAAGGTACTTACCTATCTTATTGGTAGGTACCTAGGTCAACTCAAATTGACTGATCAACGATAAATGCAATATGATGTAAGAGAATTTTCATAGATACAGCTGATAAAAACTAAATTAAGTAATATTTTTCGTAAATGTAGCTGCACAGATTTTATACAGCATGATCATCAGGGCGAAGCCATCGAGAAACACGGCGAAGCACTTGCTGTATCGCTCGATATCTCGAAGGCCTTTGATAGGGTGTGGCACGCAAGTCTACTCAGCAAGCTTCCTGCTTATGGCATCCCAGCTGATTTTTGTAGCTGGATATCAGATTTCCTTAGTGAACGGTCGATCCGAGTAGTCGTTGACGGCTGCTTCTCTGACCTCATGGCTATTAACGCCGGAGTTCCTCAGGGGTCTGTTCTCTCTGCAACTCTTTTCCTGCTGCACATCAATGACCTGCTTCAGCCTGGTATTGTTGGGTATGCAGATGACAGTTCGGTTTCAGAGAGATACTTGTCTAGCGCAAAAACCAGCGGGGAAGAAGTTCGTTCCTTGAGAGAGGCCATGGTAGAGCGGACAAATTTGACCTTAAGTCTTGTCTCCCAGTGGGGTGATGACAATCTGGTCTCTTTTAACGCCACCAAAACACAAGCATGCCTTTTTACCGCGAAAAGGAGTCGTTTCGACCTAACTCCGACTTTTCGGGGTACTTCTGTTCCTGTAACCGATCGGCTCGAGCTCCTAGGCATGGAGTTGACAACCAGTCTCAACTTTGGTGCCACCATTGAGCACAAAGCCCAAACTGCGGCCAAAAAGCTGGGCATCCTAAATAGAGTGAAGCGATACTTCACGCCTGGACAGCTTTTAACCCTCTACAAAGCACAAGTCCGATCCTGCATGGAGTATTGCAGCCACCTTTGGGATGGCTCAGCTAAATACCAACTTGCCGCGCTTGACTCGGTGGAACACAGAGCTAAAAGGCTCATTGGCGACGTAAG
>NDFZ01004101.1:29556-53108 GCA_002192655.3 Mamestra configurata
CTCCTAGGCATGGAGTTGACAACCAGTCTCAACTTTGGTGCCACCATTGAGCACAAAGCCCAAACTGCGGCCAAAAAGCTGGGCATCCTAAATAGAGTGAAGCGATACTTCACGCCTGGACAGCTTTTAACCCTCTACAAAGCACAAGTCCGATCCTGCATGGAGTATTGCAGCCACCTTTGGGATGGCTCAGCTAAATACCAACTTGCCGCGCTTGACTCGGTGGAACACAGAGCTAAAAGGCTCATTGGCGACGTAAGACTGGTGGATGCCAAGCTTCACAGCTTGGCTCATCGCCGCAAGGTTGCCTGCTTGTCGGTCTTCTACAGATTGTACTTCGGGGAGAGTGTCCAGGAACTCCACGATCTCATCCCACCGGCCCCCTTCTACCATCGGACATCTAGACGCACTGCAAGTTACCATCCCTACCTTGTTGCTATTCCACCAATTCGCACTAAACGTTTCCAAACGTCTTTTATAATGCGCACAGCAAAGGAGTGGAACTCTCTGCCTGCGTCTGTGTTTCCGAACGCATACAACCCTAATCTCTTCAAAATTAGAGTGAACAGGCTTCTTCTGGGTAAGCTCGCTCCATCGTCGACTTTGTCTCTGTCATCTATGACCTAGACTAGAGTCAAGAGCAAACCCATATTAAATAAAAAAAAAAAAAAAAAAAAAAAAAGAGAAAAGTAATATCATCATAGGCATAAAATTGCTAGAGTAACTCGGTTATTATTTATTATCCTTTTTTAATCAATAAATTACCTACTTTCATTTTGTCTATTTAAATTGTACCGCGTCCTGTGAAAGTGAAATTCATCATGTTGCCAACAGAGAAAAACTAGGAAATGATATAATTTGAACACAATCAACAGCAATTTTTTGAGAAAGGTTAAAAAATAGGAAATAAAAGTTGACCGCTATTTGGTGGACTTTAAATGTAAATTTTCAGGTAGCTGAATGCATTTACTTTTATTTCATTTAATAAGGCTAGTAACATTGCAGTTCCCTGTTAAATTTCATTTCATTCAACATCTGTGGTCAACTTAAAACCATTCGTTCTTTCAACTTTTTTCATTCACTAAAGTAAACTTTCTGGGTGGCTGACGCTAAACTTGTTTCTAAAAATTGTATCTAATATAATTTAGTTTGTAATTCGTGGATTGTACGTATGCCATACAAATTAGTAAGGTGGCTAGTCTTTTTTGCAAATTAATTCAAAGTGTACTCTCCTACGACTGATATATAATAATACGTATTTGTGTTGTTTATTTTTATAACGTTGTAAATTCCTCAAGTGTCGTGTTTACAATTTGTATAAAACTGTGGCAATGGCTGGGAAATTCTACTTCGTTGTAGCGCTAATATGCATAGTGCCAATAGTATACGCTTGTAATGAAGCTATTTGTGCCAGTGTGGTATCAAAATGTATGCTGACTCAATCCTGTAAGTGTGACTTAAAGGATTGTTCGTGCTGTAAAGACTGTTTCAACTGCCTCAGCTACTTGTACAGCGAGTGCTGCAGTTGTGTTGGTAAGTACAACCCTTAAGTAACCGTATTTGCCGATGATCTTCATACATAGAAAAGGTGTTTCAAATTATACACTTCTTCTATGTAAGGTTTCAGATATTGACAAATATATCTAAACAAGGTGCAATTGTAACCCTTACTAGAATTACTCAATTTCTTTCAGCATGCAACATTATTCTTAGCCAGTATGCATTGTTCAGAAAAACAAGATAAAACAAAACAATCCACTTTATTCACAAACACATTGTATATCTTTAGAACTGATAACATATTTACAATATCATTTTCCCCACAGACATGTGTCCGAAACCAAATGACACACAAACAGAATTATCGAAGACGTCATACGTAGAAGAGTTAGCAGACGGTGTACCCGGATTGTTCGCTGCACTCACCAGTGACCCAGACCCTCAGCAGAGGTGGCTGTCTATAACCTACCCAGTTGATATTGATCTGTCAGCATACAGAGCAGTTCCAGAGAAGACAGTAGTTTTCCATTTACGTAAGTATTTTATTTCACTATTAAAAAAAAATAGATCCTTAGTTCACATCTGGGCTTATTTTCAGTATCAGCTTAGATATTTTTCTAAAATTAGTCAATCAATCAATTTCTAGTGTAACAAGAAACAGCTGAGTTCCCATATTTCACATGAAGTTATCACTTAACCATTAAGATTGACCTAGGTAGCTGCTATTATTTAGCCTCAACCTAAAATTTGTAATGCAACTGATTTTTCTATTGAATAAGCATTGAACTTTTCCAAAAGATCATAAATTTTCACCATTTGAAACAGTTTTATTTTTTTGTAAATTAATAATTCCTTTGTAAAATACTAGCTGCCGCCTGCGGCTCCGGCCGCGTGGATATTGGAAATTATCCCAGGGATCATAGTCCCGAGATGAAAAGTATCCTATGTGTTATTCCAGACTATAATCTAACCCTGTGCCAATTTCATCAAAATCCCTTCAGTAGTTTTTGCGTGAAAGAGTAACAAACATACATCCATACGTACATTTTTACAAACTTTCGCGTTTATAATATTAGTAGGAAGTAGGATACAAGGGGCTAATATTTTGTATAATTATCTCTGGATAGGATACTTTTACTGACAGAATGCTACACTACTGCAGAGTGCCATAGGACTTAGACATGTTTTATGGTATGGTATGGTTGAAGTTGTGAACATGCTTGAAGAGCTAGTCAATTAATAAAACCATGTAAGATCAGTAAACAAGTCATATGAGTCACAGAACAAGATTTTAATTTATTTGTGAACTTCATCTGTATTAGCACTCCTCAGTTATTTGCATTAGATATTAAAATATTGCTCATATCCGATTACTGAAGTGTTAACCATGTATTATGTTTCTTCAAATCTGTGTTTAATTAGTTTGGCACAATGGGAGGTCACCAGGTGGCTTAATAAAATATTAAAATATAATGGACAGGTATTGTACCATTGAGTATCAAACATACAGCAAAAGAGTTTGCAAATCAGAAGCTTATGCTGTATACAGTCAACCTCATAAGTTGATTAGCTTTATTTCATGCAAATCATCACTATGCAATGTAAGACTCCTTTTCTCCTTTTGGGAAAATTCTTCCATTGGCATTCTCAATTACTTATGTACGTACGACTAATATTAGGTTCTGGTATAAAAAAAAAACTAAATTATTGGTAAAAACTATTTCTTTGACACATACAGATACACACAATGGTACATGAGTAAGTATACTTAATTCAAAACAATGATTGCTTGCTTTTTTACAACATCATTATCAGGTATATCGCCGCCGCCACAGTCTTCCATTTTATTTTAAAACGCAAACAGCACCGCCATATGCCATACTTTGGCTTCCCTGGAGATAAATACCACTAGGCAATAGGAAACAAAAGCTCAAATACTGTTATTGTAACATAACACAAGGCAATTACTTAATCCTGGCCGACAATAATGTCTCATTCAATTTTCGAACAAGGACTCAAAAAAAACAAAAGTGGCGTGGTTCAGGCGTCCGTTATGGCTTCCCGCGGAGAGATGAGCATGATTCATTAAGGAGGAATGTAAACAACTACCTGCACCTGAGATAGCTTTATTAGCTTACGATCGAATTATTGGGTGGTCTTTCGTCCTTTAAATCTGGAACTTCGTTATTTTTCAGAGTTATTAATACCTTCTTACTAAAATATCCCCTATACATAGATACCAAGAATTGTTACGCAGTTATAAATACCTAAATTTACTACGAATTGTATTGCGTTTGTGTCTGAACACTGAAACGCAATTGAATTTCTTCAAATTCAAAGGCGTAGTTAAAACATGATTATCTATAGTTAATCCGCGTAGATAAAACGTCTTATTTATTTTTGATTTTACACGATCCACCTGAATAATGAACTATCATCATTATAAACGTTTCCCGTTAGCATTGTCGATCCTGCAGTAATTTCTACCGAGGAATTCGATCCCGTTGTTTCCGAACAACGTGCAACGGGATTTCAAATTCCTACTAACTATATTCAGCAAACACTTAAATGTCTTTATATAGATAAAAGACAATGATCATTGCTTAGTTACCGGCTATCTAAGAATTGTAGAAAGGGATTGTAGCAAAACAATAAATACCGAATGGGTATAAGGTATACTAACGGAATAACTATCCATTGTTCCTTTAATTTCTCAGAAATTGATTAATCTAATTCCGGAAAAAAAACTCCTAGAAGCTTTCCGAGAACTATAACCTCTGAACTTGATGCTTAGCTTTCTAAGTTTATGACAGGCAAGCCTTGTAGTGGTGGGACTAGGGAGATAGTACTATAGCAGGGACTGACTCTGTTTTCCGTACTTGGACTCCCATTCTGTCTGAAAGCCTTATAATAAGAAGTGTTACGTAAATTGAAGTTTGGAATTAAACCCCCGTTCATTCACTCCACAGAGAGCGTAGAACAAGAATCGGAGCCGGTCAGCCGCGACGTGGTGACGCTCAACTGCACGGTGGCCTACATGTCGCAGTGCATGTCTTGCGACAAGTGCCGCGCCTCCTGCCGGTCTATGGGCGCCAACAGCTTGAGGTAAAATACTTCTGCATGGAGAGCGTAGAGCAAGAGTTGGAGCCGATCAGCCGCGATGTGGTGACGCTCAACTGCTCGGTGGTCTACATGTCCTGCGACAAGTGCCGCACCTCCTCGGCGGTCTATGGGCGCCAACAGCTTGAGGTAAACTGGTAAAATAGCCTGTTTCTATAGGGTCTTTCTTTAACAGTATGAGCTGACCTTCACCAATCTTTATGGCTGACAAATTAATTCCACCACTTAACATTCCTGGTAAGCCAGATTTGATGTGTGACGTCAGCCCACGCTGGAATCCATCACATATCAACTCGCAAAAATTCTCAGCATCGTCTTGCCAGCGTTCCAGTGACCAGCCAAAAGCAAAATTGGAATCGATGATCGCATTTGTCGTAATTAGCAAACAGGCGCTGCGACTCATCCTGATCTTGCATCGTATTGAGTTGAATAAAGCGACGTAATTATTCGTTTTCACATATAGTCTACATTTATAATTGGTCCTGGATGGCGGATCCATTGTAATTTCTTTCCTAATGTTAATTTTCATTGTATTGCAGATGGTTCCATGACGGATGCTGTGAATGTGTCGGAGATAAATGCTTATCTTACGGAATCAACGAGAGCAGGTAATAATTGATGGAAAGCAATCTACACTAATATAATAAAGAGGCAAAGTTTTGATGGAGACCTCAACTAGTTATCTATATTCAAGCATTCTTTCATTGATAGAAAGCTAGGATATCGCTGAATACCATAGCCTTTTTATATCAATAAGGGCAGGGTTCCTATGGGATAGGACACGAAGAAAAACTAGTGTCTTAAATCTGAATAAAGCCTCACACTAACATAACCTCAACACGTGGTAAAAACGCTAACCGACCTATTAAGCATTTTGAATCACACACACTCATAATGCCCCCCTTTTGGGTCACACCACATTCTGATAGTAAAATCTAAAATTAGCGAGAAATAGTATGAAAGGTGGACACTTGGACAGTGTAGACACTGGACAAGATTGCAAAGGCACACCTGCGCAACGAGGTCGCCGCGATATTAGCATATTATAATATTGAGCGGCGACCTGCGCGCGCGCCGAAGACGTATCGAGTTACAGACAGGTGTTGCCAATCAATTATTGCTAATTGACAGGAAATGTTTGCGATGTAACTAGTATTATTATGTGAATTATGTTTTCATAATTTATAAGATAATTAAATTATGGGTGTTGTGTGTGATTGGTTTTATTTAAGTTATGTGAGCTTTGATTCTTATGATTTGACTGACAAAGTGATATTCGGTCAGCGAAAACGATGGTTTTCCAAATATTTTGGACTTATATTGTTTGGGATTGATAAACACTACCCAAAATGGCACGGTCTCACTCGCAAACATTTTGAACTTATAATACATTATTATCGCTGATAGATTAACCCTTTATCTAGAGCGCAGGGCCTGAAGTCTCGACATAGTTACCGATCGCCTACCGACCGAATTCAGTCGTTAAGTCCTAAGGCCGCCCATACACAGTCAATCTCGATCGTGATCCACGGATCAGGTCATTGATTTTGAATGTGGATCGCCTTCGAGATTGATTATTTACGGGCGACTAGGACTTATAGACCGAATTCGGTCGGTAGGCGATCGGTACCTATGTCGAGACTTCCCGCCCAGCTCATCACCGGGTATGTAGAGTTTTCTTACCAATAACTTTAATACGTGTTAGTAAGTTGTGAGCCATCTCTTTGTTTTTATAACATTAAAACAAACGACATAATATTTACTTGTACGGTCCATATTTACAGATGCCTGGCGTGCCCCGGCGGCAAGGAGACCTCAGTGAACTCTCTCGACGAGGACCTGACGTACGATGATCTTGACTACGGCGAGGAGGTCGAAACGCAGTCCGTGTAACATACTCTTTTGTGAAGCGGTTAGTGTTCTATAGGCTGAAACATAGTTAGCATTGATTCGCATTTTTTTTAATGGAGGTTCGAAATTTAAACGGTATGTTTTTTTTTTTATTGAAATTGAGGTAACATACTGGCTTGATGTATTTTCTGCATTTCGAAATGATTCTTTTTTCTTATTTGAAAGGGAATGTTATGGCTCAGGTGTTGATGCTGACATCGCATCTATCAAAAGCAATGATTATACATATTTATATTCAAAAGAGCATGATGCGATGATCTTTTATGCAGTTACTTTTTATCATTTTCTTTAAGCTTAGAGACACGACAAGCCATAACGATGCCACAACGTTTTTATTTATAGAAATTATTGTTCAGATATATTTCCGTAGAACAATTTCGCGCCTATCTCCAGGAGAATTATTTGGATCTGGTGATGATCTGTATATCTTTAAATATCCATATGAAAATCGAATGAAAGTTTAGACGTGTTTTAAGCCTAAGACGTAAGTAAAACTTGATGCTTCCAGACTTTATTTAAATTAGAAGTAGGTAATACACGTAGATTGGACAATTGAATATTTTAGTGACGTAAACGTCCCCTTCCGTAGTATTAGCAAGAAACCTTATTGGTGCCAGTATATTTAAAATTTTATAAAATATCATTTAAAAGGTGTGGCGTTATAGACTGGAGCTTGTAGATGAAATGAGCATATAGAATGAAGATTTCCGTAAGTGTATTCCAAGGAAGGAAAAAAAGTTAATCATCAATATCGCGGTACCTATCTTTGTCTTAGCTGGTATGATATCTCTCTAACTGTCAAGTTATGGAATAAGATGAAAAGTCGAACATTAGGCACTTGTCTCACCACCACGAGGAAGCGATTAGCTATCGACTATTTTCTCGCTGAGGAAACTAACAAAAGATATAGATCCCGTGCGAGTAACACATATTTATAATCGATAGCTGGCTATTCACACTGCCGGCGAGAACACTCTTACTACAAATTTGTCGCAGCGACAAGAGCTATGAAAGATAATACTTGCCCAGCGAATTGCTCGCTTAGCGCTCAGAAGTCATTTCTACCTATAGTGCGGGTCCGAGCGAGTGGTGCGAGTAATCACCCGTTGCACAAGAGTACTCGCTTATAGCCGAGCGACAAAACTATCGGAACTACACACTCGCTGCCCACCAACTCGTATCTAGTATCTAGCTTTACTCGCTTCTCGCTGATCGCCGGCGATGAGACAAGTGCCTTTGGGGATTTTTCATTTGAACTAGTCTAGTTCTCGCCGTATTGGCCCAGTAGCTACAGATAAGTAAAATGTTTTGACAACAACTGACGACACATGGACTATAAATTAATTAAATTAAATTAAAAATAATTTCAAGTCGCTAGAACAAAAGCCTATATATTGGGGGTAGTTTTTAGTATCTTTTGTACCTTTAACATTTGTTTCCAGTGGTAACATATTTATGACTTCTCTAAGCTTTATGTTGTGTAACAATTTATTATTTAATACATTTGAACAAATCTACTTAGAAGTGCTTTTTGACATCAATCTTTTCTAAGCATTATTAGTATACTCTTCCGTCCCTAACTTTTTAAGTAGTGAATTAGGTAAGCCATCCATGGTGACCAAAATATATTGAGCGATATTGTTGCTGGCAAAACATTATATTGCAGTGTTGCTAGCATCAGGTAGGCAAATTGTTTTATGCAGACTGCCTATAAAGGTGAGTATATATATCGCACCTTTAAAGTAAAACCGTCACTATACGAAAATTTTCATGAATTGAGGTATCAATGCCATCTATCTAAAAACAGTGACTATTTTCTAATATTGGCTCCCCTATAAAATTTCATAATTTCTTTAGTAACGGTTTTACTTTAAAGGTGCGATATGTCACCGGAAAATGGCAAACTCCGTAAGATGATAAAATAACTTGAGAGATTGTAAACTCTCGATAAATTGTCAATTGAACATTTCGAATACTTTTTTCTGATTCGTCGCCATTTTATGGCAGTCCCAAATTTCTCGGAATGACTTCGACTATTAAATTTTGATGCGTAAAAAGTTAATATTTTATCAAATTTTTAAATTGAAGCGCACTGTTGAATTTTCAACGCTTGGCTTTGCGCTGAAAGTTGAAAATCCAACTGCAAAAATGTTAAAGTGTTTTCCGATTACATTTGCCATCAACAATGTTTAGCATCTATTTCTCAATTTGTTTACCTTGAATCGTTTATCGATGAAATTAACAACGCCTATATGTTTACTTAGTAGGTAGATGTAAGCTATTTTGTATTTTTATACTGTTGAGAGAAGGAATCTCATAGTGCCAAATGTATTTGCTTGTACAAAAAATGCCATTATTTTTTAATATTTACGTAATTTGGAGTAGGAATCTTAGTGAGGCGATATTTATTTGTTGTGACTTGAGAGGTATTGTTTCCATGATTCTTTCAAGGTATATAATGACCTGGATAAATCCGTGATCTCTACTAATTATTCTACACGAATGTGAGGAATAATATAATTATGAACTCCCTTAACAAAATCAGTAAGTATGTGGAAAGAATCTCAGTAGCAGATATTGATAACATTTACTATAGATAATTACATTACATGTGGAAAAAAAACCATTTTTGTAAGATAACAAAATGCATTTCGATAACGATTATAATCAATTACAATCGATACAAATACAATAAAATAATGTAGTCACATTTTATTTGGTTTCAATCATAAAAATAATTTTGCAAACTTTTATGTCACAAATATTTGTGGAAACATTGCCTCAAATTATTTTATTTTAATCGGAATAAGATTTATACTGAAATCTTGTATTTTTGCCGCCATAATTAGTAAGTACTTGTAATTATTGTAAGTGCCTTTTTGATGTATTTTATCTTTTATACACAGTTTATACTTGATGTCAATATTGTGAATCGTAATAAACTATATTTTTATATGGATTGTGAAAATTTGATTGCTAAATTATTTAACTTTCGATTCGTTTCAGAATTTAATTTGCTTTAAGTTATGTTGGTGCATGTGATGCCGATAGCGCGAGCATTGGAAGAAAAAATAAAGTTCAACGTTATTTTAAAACTAAGAACCGATTCTTCAATCATCAGTTTTTGTATATCAGTCTAACTGCCAAATTATGATTATCTGCAGCCCTACTATGACGTGCTAATGCCATCCAATTCCGATGATGTAAACGGGATAGTTCTATTCGCTATGTATAGCTCCGTCTCCCTCTTAGAGCGGAATAATGATCGTTTTAACCTTTTGAACGCCAGAACATAAACGCCAAGCCACAAATTTACCGTACTTTTTGTCACGTATTTGTGACGTTTGGCGTACAGGCCACGCGCTTGCTTGTCACCTATACTTGACAGTGTCGTTCAAAAGGTTAAGACTTCATAGTAGGACCTCTATTTATCGAAAAGTCAGCGCTAACAATAAAGAAATACAAAAATATTACTCAAAATAAAAAGAAAAAAAGTTTATTGGCATACTAAGTATCGAGTTATTGAACTCAGAATAATATCAGATGGCACAGAACAGTAGGTGCTACCTACAGCTGACTATTTCCCTTTGAATGTTCAAAACGCATACTCACGTCCACAATTACCATTTTTTTAAAACATACATAAAATTAGTAGCGAATGCACTTATTAAAATTCTACTTTGTGTTTATTTAAAGTAGTTAAGCAAGCGGATACTCTTCCTATATGCATGTAAACAGCTATTTTAAAATGTAAATTTTTGATTAGAATATCTTGAGGCGTCAGTTTTTAGATCCCTTCTTTAGGAAGGTAATTAAAAAACAAGTAGCCATTAGCATATTGTTAGGTAAGTAATAATATATTTTCACGTGGATAAAACATTCTTCTTAAAATATTAAACTAAAATCGTAAAGCTGATGCACACACTTCTGTACTTAAAAAGGAGATAATAGTCCAGGCAGCGGTTACGCTCAGACTGTCAAGGTGGAAGCACAGAAATATAAAAAACTTATTTATTATATCTATGGTTGGAAGCGCCACGGTAGACCGCGAAATTCAATTTTCTTATGTTTTTTTGCAATTTGCAAATCAGTGTCAGGCTGTATGTTGAACAAATATGATTTGCGACACGTATTTATTAACAGAATTATAATCATATAAATCATCAATACAACCCTCTAAGTTAATTTAACTCGATTGAATGGTTATTTCATAAAAAAGTCATTCAATCGAGTTACCTGTATTGATGATTTTAATGATTATAACTCAGTAAAGCCATATTTGTTACGGTCGCCAATCGTAATTTTATCAACATACAACCTGACACTGACCTGCCAAATGCAGACAACGTATGAAAATTAGAATTCCGCGGGCTACCCTGGCGCTTTCACCTTAACCTAAAGAACGTAACTTTGGCCTCCAATTGACTATTGGATTGAAGCATTGCTAGCAAAGTACCTACTAATAACTAAAAAAAAAAAAACTAGTTCTCAAGCTCACTTGATGAAAAGTGGTGGATGAGGTCTAAGATGGAAAAAAATAAAATCGGTCTAATTTAGCTGTGTATCCTGCTTATTCGCAGGAAGTTTCATTAAAATCTATTCATTCATTTCGAAAAATAAAGACTTGAAATTTTGTATGAAATGCGTGCGGCGTAAACGCTCTCAACACGTTAAAACGCGTTAGCAAGATTAGATATTATATACCTCCTACCTAGATATTAGATAACATCTACATGTACAACAGATACCAGTGATAGAAAATATCACCTAAAACATGACAATTACTTCATATTAACGTACCTAGTTACTCTTGTCTGACGGATTAAAAAGAACTCTCATTCCACTAGTGCTTAAAAAACATCTTTATCAATAATTATCGCACATGTTCATGACTTGCAGTTTGCGCTAAATTAGATACCGTAAAACGGGGTTACTTTGAGAGCTGGGGTAACTTTGATGATAGCTAATCTTGGTATGTTTTTTCGGATTTATTACGCGATACTGATCGCAGCCAAAATTTTGTTTGTTCTGTTGCCCAGACTGACAGATCGGCCATATTTTGCTGGAGCGTCGACGAGAAGTTGTTGTCGGAACTATATAAAATTATTAGTTAAGGTTTAGTGTCAAAAAGGTTGGAAAAAATTGTCTGAATAACTTCAGTGGCACAGGCGTAAGTATTATTGTTTGATTTGTAGTTTTTCACTGTTTTAATTATACGTTTCTTTAAGATTTAGAGCATGTTTGCATTTTTGGTTATGGTCGCCATTTTATTTTGCACGAATACTTTAAGTTCATCGGGGCTACATTGATAGGATATACGGGGCGACTTTGATAGTTATCAATTTCACCCCAATGGTTGTTGTACCCAGACTTACAGAAGTAATGTACAAATAATCAATTTAACCCCATTTGTTGCTTTTGTTTTAGTTGCCTCATGGTTCGCACCTATAAAAAGACTGCGGGTACCCGCAATTATAAAAATTACACAGAGGAGGCAATGGAAGAAGCACTAGAAAAAATAACAAACAGCGAATTATCTATTAATGCTGCTTCACTTCATTATAAAATTCCGTTCGGGACACTTTATAATAAATATAAAGGATTACACGGAAGAACGCCTGGTGCCCAACCAATTTTCATGCACAATGAAGAAATTGCAATATTACGTGCTGCGGCTACATGCGGTGCTTTATTTTCTTATAAATTAATAAAAACTATATGGTTTATCTTGTTTGTTATTATTGTAGTACCCACTATCAAATTCGCCCCTTAAATCAAAGTAACCCCAAAAATGTTCAAATCGCATTATTACCTTAACGACAACTTCCAAAAAACAATTTATTTTTGATTTTTGTCGTATAACGGGGTGTAACAAAGTAGCCCCACTATCAATATAATTTTGATAAGCAAGTTTTTTTTTTTTTTTTTAATATTCCGAAATTTGTATTTTTTTGTTGCAATAATGAATTTACGTAATGAGTCTACATTACAGTTTTTTTTTTACATTTTTATCGTTGAAATTGCAAGCATAGCGTCCATTTAAAATAAAAAATTAATCAATGTCACCCCGTTTTACGGTACAGATCGCAATTAATATTCTGAATGCTTTTATATGCGAAAGATCGAAATCTATCCCTGCCCTTTTAAATTGGGCATGGGCTAGGGCAGCTACAGACGCAATCGATTGTTATCTAGGCTTGCTATCCAATGCTTGACATAATTTTTCTATTAGAGCGTCTAATCCACTTTGGTGCTGATGCGTTATCAACATCCGAACCAATTAGAAGGATGGAGGTATTAATGGTGGATAAGTGCGAATAAGGCTAACGCCCTGAGGGTTGCATCTACCGTACCCGGCTACCTGCAGCATAACGATGCCGAATCGCGGGCTTCGCTCCTGAACTCTTCTACCTCAATCAAGAGGTAGAAGAGTTCAGAAAGTTTGTTTTAAGTTTGCCCACATTGTGTTCGCGCTACACAATAATCCATTGAAAAAATCGAATATCAGTAACTAAAGATGTTTTTTGTGAATGTACCTACGTAGATTGTGTATGTACTTAGTAAATCCTATACTGGATACCTACCGCGTTCCTTAGTACATATTCAATGCAGTGTATTTGTGATACTAATCAGATAATTAATTAATATTGGTGCCTACTCACGTAATTCTAGTGCGCCAATCATGATTCTGGTGCGGTCTGAAGTTCTCGAATCACTATTTAGTATCTACGTACTGTCCATCTATTCTCAGGTAGCCTATGTTTAGCCCTAGACCACGTGGCTTCGTTATGCAATGCACTATGCTGCGCTAAAGACAAGACGACGCCCATATTCTGTGTCACTGAAATGCAACGCTTAACATTAGCAGCATCAAATATTTTTATGACTGATAGATGTTTTCTTTAATAGGTTTTAATTTACAACTACCTTCAATAAAAAAAAAACTAAATTAAAGAATGATTTAAAAAAATCTAAGAACAAGTACCGACTTCAAAAAGACGAATGCTTTTTAGTGTCTCATTTTCTTTGTTTCTAAAAATTATTCAGACGAAAAGCAAAAGCCCCATCCAAATCGGAGCACCACTTTCGGCAATATAAGGTTGTACTCTATACACCTGCCTACCCCTTGTTATGCTATGCTATATCATGGTGACAGCAATACATGGACATATCACATACGGTCGGTCGCGGCAAACGCGGGTCATTTGCTGTTAGTTATTGAAGAGTTCCATTTGATATCTCCGAAGTTCTTCATCAAATCCTCATATATTATACGTGTTTCAGAGTGCGTGGTCATATTTCAGGGTTACATTCTGTATCTGATGAAAAGTAAAGAAACAATATCAAAAAATGGAAACTTTGAAAAAATCCGACCGAAAAAAGAAGACTGTGGAACGCAGAGCAAAAAGGCGTAGGCGACAAGACTTTGGTAGCTAAGCTTCACAGCCTGGCTCATCGTCGTAGTATTGCTTGCCCGTCGGTCTTCTACAGACTTTATTTCGGAGAGAGTGCGCAGGAACTCCACGACCCAGATTCCACCATTACCCTTTTACCACCGGAATACTAGGCGTACTGCTGGGTACCATCCGCTTCTCTTCAACATTTATTATTCGCACATCCAAAGTGTGGAACTCTCTGCGAGCATCTGTTCCCTTCCTCATATAACCCGTCTGCCTTCAAAGCAAGAGTGAACAGGCATCTTCGCTTCATCATAGACGTCATCTATCAATTTCCATCTGTCGTGATGGAGATCAAGAGCAAGCCCATTCCTCAAAAAAAATGAAAAAAGACTAAATGTTAAAAAAAACATCACTTTTCCTGCATGATAGCAGTTGGTGGCATCTAAGCTGTGATTGAACTGCTTGACAAGTGATTTGTTTGGAACTTTTTAAAACTTTTATAAAATCGTGGACTTACGCATACCTACGGGACTAATACAGAACCTCTTGAAATGGTGACTTACCGACATTTTGGTTAGTAAGTTTAGCATGAAAAGGGAGATGACTGATAGCGGGATTTTTGACAGTTGAGAATCATCATCTTCCTGCCCTTATCCCATGTTACTTGGGGTCGGCGCAACACGTTTTTTTTTTGACAGTTGAGAATGGAAGAAGAAAATGTGTCGCCGAGTAGAGTACTTGTGCCATGGGCAGGAAGATTAGGTAGCAGTTTTAGGTAACCTTGGTTCTCCTGCGGATATCTTCGTGACTTTAAGGTGTGGGTGACTTTAAGGCTTCAATTGTGACCCATGTTACCGACACAGCCCGAAGACGTACACATCGTTTGCTGATAGTCAAAAGGCTCGAAAGATTACGCACGCAGCGCTGGGCCGCCAACGAGGTGGACGGATGACCTGGTGAAGCGGGAATCCGCTGGATGCGAGATGCACAAGACCGCAAGATGTGGCGAATCTAGGGGAAGGCCTAGGCCCAGCTGTGACATCTTTCGGCTGAAATAATGATGTATCTCAAGAAAGTATTTGCCTCTTGAAATAAAACACTTGGCACTATTATTATAAAACGAGAACTACGAGTAGTAAATCCTAAAATCAATATTACTAACGTTGAAACACACTTGACACGGGGGCAAACGTGACTTTTGATAAGAAAAGCAATAAACACACCTAGGATTAATACCATAGGTACTAATCGCACTGCAATAAAATTATAGTTATCAATAAATAATAATATAAGTAATCAAAATCCACCAGTTCTACTGTTTTTCGTTAATTTTGTCATTTTGATCTTTGTTTCTGTGCAGATAACAGATGTTTTTGATTGTTAGGCGCGTGCGGGCAACAAAACGATTTAAAAAATTAGATTGATATCAAAATCTATAAATGTTTTATGTCCGTGAAAGTACAGTCAGGTGCGGAAGTAAACGGATAAGCCAGACAAAATAAAAAATGCAGTTCGAAAGAGTCACCGCGGCCCTGGAACGCAAAGGGCTTTAGAAAGAACACGGGTGGGTTTTAGTCAGTAAGAGTCTGACACGCCCTTCCGCTCCGCCCAGAAAGATGAGGTCGTTTGATGATTTCCCATCCTTAAAAAAAACATATAATGACTGTGCTTGAAAAGAGGATATTTGTTATGTACTTTATTAAGTACCTCACTAAAACTACTCCGGTGAGCACCATCAGCACAGGGATGGGGTCCCGTGGCCTCTATGACCACCCCTCTTCTGTGCAACGCCCGTCAGCGGCACATTCCTGGGCAGACAGTAAAGGGTCGCTTGCGCCTCGCTGTGCAAGTTAACAAAAAGAATAACTTTACAAAAACTTTTAGTTTGAAAAATAACCCCAAATGATTTATTTATTTTTCTGACGGTACCCACTGGGCCGCAGTAAGGAAAATGCCTGACAATAATCTTAAGCGCCGAAAAAAAATTACAACTGGATTACTGGATCGACTTTATCTTAACTTGCGTAAATCTACCATCAGTCAATGGCATAGCATTTGTCACCCGCTTAATCTGATAAGTTAAACGTTAACATAGTGATAGGGGTCGTAAAGACGTAAACTTCCGAATGATAAATTTGTGTATCGTTGGTTGATGTTCAGGAGAGCATATTGCATACAATCCCGTATTATTTATAGTGGAGTAGTGGATCAGCTGATGGAGCGCGTGGCGCTAGTCGCGGCGCGCGCGCAGTCCGCACAGCGGCACATCCAGCGCGGACGCCGCCACGGCACTATCTGCCTTATCACAACACTATATACACGTGAACCACCAATAAACCGGCTCCGCAGCCTTGTTTACCCGACTACTCACCGCCGCACAATTACAAGGCACGTCAAACTGAACTGACTGCAAATATCATCATCTCAACTTAAAAGTGACTCAAGTAATCTAAATCCATCTTAAAGTGTTTTTATTGTGCTTCAAGTTAAAAAAAAAAACAACATAAAACTAAGCATTTGTTACGCAACAAACGAACGCGTGTGAACGAAGATACAGTGCAGTGTTCCATCAAGGAAATAATTCATAGGATATAAACAAATTATGGCTCCTTTTTAGGAACTCGAGTTGTTGTAATTTGAACTCTGTGCAGTGGTGATAAGGTGAAAATGAGGAGCGACGTGTTGGCACCGAGCGAGCTGGAGGGGACCGACTACCTTCTCTCTTCCACTATGAGGCTTGAGGACAGCTTTCTGCAAATACTCGGTAAGTGCCCCACACATACAAGTGTCAATTTGACACACTATTTTGGCTGTAATTTTGTTTCAACAATGTTTTTCGACATAAGAATCGTACCGATGTGAAAAATGTAGGTATTACAGATAATTAATTATGTTGAGTTAAATGAAAGACGGCCTAAAACGTACAATATTCAGAATAATAATCTGCATAGTAATAAAAACCTGAAGGTCATTTCAGCGTTTATACATTTAAGTATAGGTAGATTACATAGATTACCTAACTAAATTGTTACGGATAACACTAGCGAAGAGATCAATTGAAATGATCAAATGACAGGTATTCTAATAAGAACAATTTGCATATATAGATACCTACCCTACAGCACAGGAAAAAAATGGTTGTGTGTTAAGTAGATACAAAATAATGCTAAGATAAAAATGTGTAAGTACCTACATGGTACATAATTGTACTAATAAAATGCTCCATCGCATTGATAACAAAAATGAACAGTCATAAGTGACCGTGTCAGAAAGGCAAGAAGCCGATTATCAAGTAGAATGATTATGTTACAAGTAGTTATTAAATTGTGTAAATGTGTAATAAGAAGTCTCTATGAGTGCAGAGTCATGAATTAGTTACACTACTACATCTTTTTAGATGCAACAAGGCGTTAGAAAGCAGGCAGCCATTTGATAACTTTCTCGTACTTATACCACCTATACCGCTACAAAAATTGAGACAGATGTAGAAAAAATAAAAGGTACTTATCATTAATTAATTTAAGCACTGATCAAATTAAATTAAAAATTGTCATCTGGGCAAAAGGAAACATGTTGTTTCCTTTTGCCCAGATGACAATTTTTAATCACAGTGCAAAATAAATCGTAGTTTCGTCCCTGTTAGTACCCGGTTCAGTCAACAACAACATAAATTGTACAATAATTATTAGTGACTTAATGAAATCTGCAAAATAAAAATAAGTACAACTTGCATAACAAGCAACTTGCATAACAAAAACATAATTTTATGCACAGCACTTTAGTACCTAAATACTTGTAATACAAAATGACACAAATTCTAAACAAATTATTAGTTTTTTTTTTGCGGAATTAACTTACTCAAATGCATAAAATATACAGCATGTTGTTTTATGTAGTCGCGACTTCAAGAGCGTTTCCTTGAGTGCGAACACATAAACAAGAGAAGGGCACAGCGCGGCGGTGGGTGCATGAGCAACTCCTTGAACTTGTGGCGCCCTCAACTGCCGTGCAATTATGCACATGCACGACAATGGCGACATGCATTATTTGCTGCTACGTCAATAACATACATCACATAATAATGTAATTATTGTTTTTATGAACATTAAAATTATTGTGACAAACAATATTGCAGTAGCACAACATGTTCAAAACGTTAAGTATGTGGAAAAAAAAGGAAAAATAATGTCTAGTTTTTTTTTAATAGGCACCTTATTTTTCTCGTTTGAAGTATAAACACGGTACCAAAAAACCACGATGTGAACGTTTATTATACAAAAAATATTTATCTTATTAATATTCAAATTAAAATCGCACATCGACACGAATATGGGTCTATTGACCTTACTTATTCGGTGTTCTACCGAATTCTATCAACGCGACGCTTGCGCCGTAGCGACTGACTAGTATTTTAGTCACGTTACATTCAAGCAAATATTTCATTTTATTTGTTTATTCTTTTTCTCTACGTAATTATTTAAATTATTAAGTACTTAAATTTAAAAAAAAAAAAATTTTTTGTTTAAACTTTGTCTCAATCACAGCGATATTTATCTTCTTCTGATCATCATGGTGATTTTGCCGAAGTGCGAAAAAAACTCCTTGTGAACTCCCACCAAGCTCCATAGATAGCCATAAATTTTATCAGTGGCAACACTGATGTGAAAAAATTATAGGTAGGTAGCTCTAGGAAAACTCAATGTTTATTTCCATTGACTAAGAGACGATGCGCTCGTACATTTTCCGTGATATGACACGCGCCTACACCAAGGTTAATAGACACTGGTTGAAGCTAATATAAGCAGTCAAGATTTATTTACTTGTATTTATAGGTACGACCGGAATAGAGAAACAAAACATCGCACTGCAGGGACTACGGACTGAAATAAGATTATTTAACATGAGAAAAGAACCTTAGATTATCCGACTAGCTACCAAAAATAGATTGTTAGTCACAATCACAAGCCATACAAATACAATGTAACATCAAAATTCAGGAAGACCAAAATAGAAAATTGGTAGCACCAATTTTCACACAAGTCTATTTAAGTCTTCAAATAAAAAGAACTTCAGAGCTATGAGTTTCCAATGCAATAGCTTCTAGGCAGCCTCTCTAGTGTATGAAGCCGTGGCCTAGTATATCGAAGCCAAGTATATTGAAGTCGAGTCCAGTCTAACCTGATTCAGCTGAACTTCAGCTACCAATACTTTGTATGAGTTCGTGGCTATAGTGATGTTTCCAAAATTGAAACTTAACGCATTCACGAACCCATACACAAGTAAATTATCTTGTCTACGACGCGGAACAGAGTATAGTAACAATCAAGAACTTGGCCAATGACTATGCAAACTCACCTTGCAGTTCTTAGTAATACCTTCTTGTCCTATAGGGAAAAATATATCTTATTCCAAAGGCTACCTTTAAACAGCAAGATGAGACCTCAGTTTACATAAGGTCCGTCTGCTTGTAAATGACTAAACAAGTGCATTTAGCAGACAATTGGCTGTGACAGCAAGGAGCAGTTAGCAACACGATTAAATGATATTCAGCTAGAATACTTTAGGAGGACCTACTTCTTTAGTGTCCATTTGCCCACACAATTCTTTGACACGATGAAGATATC
Source organism: Mamestra configurata (assembly GCA_002192655.3). Classification (NCBI taxonomy): domain Eukaryota; kingdom Metazoa; phylum Arthropoda; class Insecta; order Lepidoptera; family Noctuidae; genus Mamestra; species Mamestra configurata. The sequence continues at coordinate 49,112 of NDFZ01004101.1, forward strand.
TTGTTGGGAAACTAGATAACGACTTATTATGACTTATTGTTCACACAGTGTTTGCTAGCTTGGAGATAGCAAGTGTGACCAGAAAAATCAATCTCTGGTGTTATTTCTTATCTGGGATCATCTGAACCGAACACTTCTTTACTAATCTACTGCAGCTGCTGCAGACAACGCACAGCCGAAACTACTGGTCGTAGAAAGCTGAAATTGATGTAGTAGGATGATGAGCATGTAGTCCTTGGGGAGTGTAGGGGAGCACTAAGATATGATTTTCCAAAATTCCTACGGGAACGGGAAAAAACGGGATACCCGTAGTAAAAGCTAGTATATTAAATAATTCATTACCACAATATTCCATTCAGAAATACAGAGTGAAAGTAGTCGAACAACATATCTCGCCATAACCAACTTGGAAGCTCGGCAGAAACGTGTTTAAATTTTAATTGTATAACCAAATATCTGAACGCGGGTCTATATTTGCCTTGCAAATTAGCAAAAAGGCTTTGTACTACTTCGGCCTTAATGGTAAATGGGTAAATATTAATAACGATCCTTTCCTGTTCGTGTTTATAGTAGGTTTCTTGCTTCTCAAACCCTGAAAATATAAGGAATAATAATTCCTAATAATACTCAAGAGTCAGCAGTTTTTGTGTATAAAAGGGGAATATGCGGACGTTTTTACCTGAAACAAAAACCACCTGGGTCCTGGCATACTGAAATAACGTATATAACTTATTGCATTTTAAAACTTTCATTGCCACCTCTTTATCATGAAGTCCTTGCAGGTGCCCCATAGATACTACTCTTGAAAAACACGACATAATTATGTAAGTATGTCTAGTCGGAGCTGAAAATGTTAATTAACTTACATCTTCATTCTGTTTCTTATGATTCTACTTAGATTCGATTGACAATTCATTTTAAAAATTGACGAAATGCAAATCGTCATATCGTAATGTCATTATTATGATGGATGACATTACGATAAGACGTTTGCATTTCGTAATTTTTTTCTTTAATTAAAAATAAATTGTTTCGTAACCAAAAATTGCAATTGTTGTTCACTAGGTACATAAAGGCTATAATTTTAATGGAAAACATTCAGGGGGTGAATGACTATACTTATGAACACTTAAAAAAATTCTTGAGAAAGAGAAAAGCAGCTTTTCCCTACACCTACCCGTTCTGTTCTATGGTGTGGAAGTAATATCCATCACTGCCAGGGCTTGGCAGTTTAAAAAAATAATTATCTTTTTTCTGCCAGAAAAGACGCACTTTTCTGGCAGAAAAAGGAGAATAATATTTTTCTGCATTCTGTTAACTTTAATTAATTACGCGCACTTTAATTAAAATGTCGCGCGAAATTGTAAACTATTTTTTTTTAATAAGACGCGGATATGTTGGAAATGAAATGAATTTGGAATATTGTATACAGAACGATTTTTTTATAATATATCGAGAAATTATAATCTAATAAAGATTTATTACAATCTTACGGAGTCGACAATTTTCCGGTGACATTTACATTTAATAATAAATTCACTTTACAAAATACAACTGCTATCATGTCACATTTATAGGGATATTTCAGATAAAAATTATTCGCCTAATCTAGATTTATAGCCCGCTAGATACGTAATATTACGGTCAGATAAGTCGGGCATAACATCCAATATCTTTCAACTTAAAAACGTATTAATCTTCTTCAAGTGATAAACTAAATAAAATAAGGAATGTCTAGTTAGGTAGGTAACTGTTGTGTAAAATGTTGTTAATGGTTATTGTCATTATGTCGTGACTCGTGTTATTTCATAATATTACATAGCNGACAATTTTCCGGTGACATTTACATTTAATAATAAATTCACTTTACAAAATACAACTGCTATCATGTCACATTTATAGGGATATTTCAGATAAAAATTATTCGCCTAATCTAGATTTATAGCCCGCTAGATACGTAATATTACGGTCAGATAAGTCGGGCATAACATCCAATATCTTTCAACTTAAAAACGTATTAATCTTCTTCAAGTGATAAACTAAATAAAATAAGGAATGTCTAGTTAGGTAGGTAACTGTTGTGTAAAATGTTGTTAATGGTTATTGTCATTATGTCGTGACTCGTGTTATTTCATAATATTACATAGCAAACATAGCGTAAGTATAGCTTTTCTAAGCGTCTAAAATCTAGATACACTTTAAAAGAGTCCAGAGTTTTTTTTTATGAATAAGACCTAACTCACATTATTAAGTTTCCAAAATTGCTATTCTTTCTCGGCCTTCATCAAATAAGAGACAAGTCTCGTTACGAGCCAAAATTCTAATTTAAATTTATTCTTTCAAGCTAAATTTTTCCGCAATTTTGTTGCATTCCGATCCTGCAATGTTTTTTATTTCTTCAGGCCCAAGAAATGTCTTCTGCGGGACTCGAGTAGACTTGTCAACTTATGGTCCTTAAAATTAGAGTCACAAATTATCTGGGTCATTCTCATTCTTATTTATCCCATTGTGTCACCCTATGAAATTATTTCTTCTTGTTTATTTTGTTACTTATAAGGTGTACGTAAATAAAGAGTGTATCTATCGATCTATGAAACCTCAATCTAGATGTTTTGAAACGGACAACTCGTACTCTGTAAACGAGGAAGTAGTGAAGATTAGGGCCCTAAGTTCACACTGCCGCCGCCGCCGCCCACTGCTCAAATTGCCCCTGACCTGCCTAATGTAATGTAATGACAACTAAAATGATGACGAGGGGACACGACAAGTGTGCAGAGACATCACGAAGGACGCACGAAGCGTAAGGACCTATCTCCTTTTTGATTTTATGGGAATTATCCATTGACTCTGCTTCTCAATTTTTGATTAAACATTGAGATTCTTTTGTTTTTCGCCCTATAGATCGAAGTTAGAAGGAAAATGTTTGTGTAAGTTACAGAAATGCGGTGAAACATTGTATGCTCTAATTTCAACCGCACTCGGCTAAACAATTAGGGAGCAGGGCTTTAAAAGCCATTTCATAACCGCACCAAAACCAAATTTGATGAATTACTTATGCCAAACAAAAAAATGAACATAAATAAATTCAGTTCAGAAATATTATAAATATTTCAGTTCAGAAATGTTATAATATTTTGTCCTGCGAACCGCATTTTGTGCACATACACAGTTTACAGGTATTTACGAGTTGCAATAGATATTTTCTTTGGTTCTCACCTTCATTAAAAGTATTGTAAAATTTTGCGCGTTTAAGTAATCATTTATTTTTATCTTCAGAAACAATACATCGACACAAAAACCTATATTTACTTTATATTTTTACGTTTAACATTATGAAATAGGTTTCACTAAGTCGGTCACGTCATTATTTTTAATAGTTCTTCATCTATTTTTGTTATATCTGTCGAGATAACTTGTTAACCGCTTGCTTTAATTTGTTTACATCGCAGCATCGTCTTAAATTATTCAAGATATAGTGATACCTTTGGTTCTAGACGTTTGTTTGTACTTACTGTTTTATTGTTATTTTGTAAATATTGTGAAACAGCGGCAAAACAAAAAAATATTTGAAAGTGTCAGGCTCAGGCCAGAACCAACCAGAACACGGGATCGATTTAGACTAAATGGAAGGAAGACCGACGACGTGCTTATTACATTGTCAGAGAGTCATCCAGGATAGTCGAATTGGACTATAAGATCATCATCACATCATCATCATCATATCAGCCGAAAGACGTCCACTTCTGGACATAGGCTTCCCCCAAGGGCACCATCACTGGCAGGCGGGTTGGTGATCGCAGTGTAGCCACAGATAATGCTGATGTTCATTCTCTGGTGAGTCCCTTAGTCGCGTGACTACGAGATATCTATGTAAAATAATTGGGCTGATTTGCACGTTTTTAGAGTTCCATAGTTTACGAGGAACCCTAAAAACGTGTGTGTGTGAATTGAGTGAGCACCCTAAATAAAATTAATAATATATACTAGTCATTTAGTA